>JAOEHY010028364.1:0-26994 GCA_025447955.1 Psilopsiagon aurifrons
TCTTTACTGTGAGGGTGGTGAGGCACTGGAATGGGTTGCCCAGGGAAGTTGTGAATGCTCCATTGCTGGCGGTGTTCGAGGTCAGGTTGGGCATAGCCTTGGGTGATGCGGTTTAGTGTGAGGTGTCCCTGCCCATGGCAGGGGTTTGGAACTTGATGATCTTAAGGTCCTTTCCGACCCTAACTGTTCTATGATTCTATGACATTAACTTCTGTGGCAAATGTTTAACCCCTGTATGCTTGCACACATATAAAGCAAGCATAACAATAACTGTGTTTGTGCTAGTTTACTAAGTAATCTTTGTTTAATTCTTTAGGGTTATATGAACTGTTCCTTGATGTGAATTTTTGCTACCTTTATTCTTTCTGTAGTATTCTACAGTGATAATAGTTCTGCTTCTACCTGTGTGATTATTATGAAGTAACATGCTCTTTAATGTAGAAGATGTTACCAGGGCCTGTATGTGCATAATTGAAGCTCTCTAGATTGGTAATAATATTTTAGAGCATGGTGCAAAGCCTTAAAGTCACTCAAAAAATACCTTTGGCATGTAGTAGCCCACAATATGTAGTGTATTTTTGGGACAGAACTCTTTCGTTATCTTGAAATAGTGATAGTAAAAGAAAATGATGGCTTATTTAATATTTGTGATGGTAAGTCTCCAATGTTTAATGCTTTTCTACCTTTTTTACCTGTTTTTACCTTTTAGGTGTAAATTTCTCTGCATTTTACAGACTACAGTCCTGTAATATCATTTAAATTCAGACAAATCTGGGGGAAGACATCAGTCAGCCCATTTTTAAGACACCTCAGTTACAAAGAGGTAGAAATATATTTTACTAAGGTGGCTCAGTTGTTGAAGTGCCGTAGGAATGCGAATAGAGAAGTATAAGGAAGTTCTGTATAATTACAGCTAGCTTTTAATGATTAGGGAAAGAAAAGCTCATGAGTATGCAGTAATATTTTTTCACAAGCACAGACTTATTGCTGCCTGAAGTCAGCAGTATAGTTCTGTCAGTGGGTTTGTGATACTGACACATTAGACTGGTTATGTTTAAACTTACTACTCAAATAGCCACAAATGCAGTGGTAGTAATAGAAGCATTTGGTATTTGCCCATATATATGAAACATGCAGTTTCTCTACTTGATACATAAAAAAGAAACATCTTTCCTTAAACCCCATCAAGACAGAGTACCTTTGAATGAGTTAAATTCTGGGGAAAAATGCCTAGTTTTTAAATGTGAGAGGGATATGTTTAGTTTGTATTTCTTTTCCCCATTGCAGTCTTTGTCATGAGAATAGTTCCAAGTTGTACCATTTCCTACACTCCTGACAACCTTTGTCACATGAATAAGATATCAGAACACTAATGACTAATATACAGGATTCTGTGTCTGCTGATACTATACTGTACTTCTGTGACCTTTTCAATATTATGTATTCCGATTGGCTGTCCATTTCACCTCTTTCCCACAAGTTAATAAGGCTGTAAAAAGGAGAGAACTTGAAATCACCAGCCAGTCAAATTACAGAATATTGAAAAGGTCAGAGCAGTATAGCATACATGAAAAAATTAGGGAATATATGAGGCATTAAAATTCTTGTGACAATGATTATAAGAAGAATGGAAAAGGGATACCTGTTTCTGTTATTTCAGTCTAGTGAACCCCATAGGATGATGAGCCCAGGACAGCAGTAATTTACGCACCACCGACCCACAGGGGCTTTATTCACCTATTTACTGGGGTAGTAACAGGTATGCACAGCTGCTTGGGAGCTCCTTTCAGAGGGCCACCTAAAACCATAGTGAACCTTCAAATACAAATATTCATCAGCAAGAGTGCTATGTGAAGCTTAGCACTCTTAAATAATGTTTAATGGAGCTTGTATTCATGTATCTTTTTTACATAAGCATGTTACAATGTTACATTACTTGCCTTTGTTTCACGTATACTTGTTTTTTTAAGGATGGATAGGGATACTCTTTAGCTGTAGTTTCTTCATTTGGATGCTTTCCTGAAACACTGAGATGCTTTCATCTGGTATAAACTAGGAATAAACTGGTGTTTCTCAAATACCAGACCTAGCCAAAGAGATCCCTCAGAAACGCCGGGGGAAATACAGATTCTTATGAGTATGAAGGCTAGTAAAACAAGCAGCCCATCAAGGTGCACAAATATTGAAAGATGCAAAGGGCAGCCTTTTATGTCTGCAAAGGCTTTAGTCTTTTTTGTGAGATTATAGGAGATAGTGGCCCTGAGCACCTTTCCATCTGAACTTATCTTTTGGTGCTGGAGTATCTAAGTGTTGAATGACATGGTAAGCCAGTTATGTGAGTTTGATTTCTGCTTCCTTAAGCTGTTAGGTTAGGTCCTAGTTAGATTGTTCACGTTAGCTGTGTCTTGAGGGGATCTTGCTTGTTGGAGTGCTGGTGACTGTTCATGGCAGGAGTTACAAGAGAGAAATGTGCAGGAGCAAGGAGGTATGCTGGTAGAAACCACTTTTCTGAAGCAGAGCAATGCCTCTTAGGACTTTATCAGTGTGAGGCAGCTGCTGTTTAGATCTGTGGCAGAATTGCTGGTAGATTACAGTGGGAACTGTGAGTAGGATGGAGAGGAAAAGACATATGAAAAATGGAAGAAGAGAGGTCTCATGGACTTCTCTCACAAATAGGGTCCTCACTGAAGCAGTCTAGACAGGAATGGCACAGAGTGATATGGCGGGGTTATCGCTGTATCACTTTCTGTCAGGCTGAACCTATGTGTCTGCATTTTCCAGCCCACTGAAAGCAAAGTTCAAGCAGTGAGAAGTGCAAAGCTGCATATTACATCTCATCCCCTGTAAGACCTGCATTTTAAAAAAGTTCCTCTAATATTATACATGCAAGTAAGTTACTTGGCTGGGAACCAGGGTGAAATCCCTTTTGTCTGTGTAAAATTTAGGTTAGGAAACTTGTGAGTAATCCTCAGCTTTTTATTAGAAGCAATGAAACATTTTGAACTGATATGTTGTCTATCTCATTGTGAATTTGCAAGTTCATTTTTGACCTGAATAAAATGGTTATGTAATTACATACTTCTCCTAATTATTGAGTAATTATATACTTCTTATAATTACCAAGTAATCACTCTGCTATAACTAGAATGTAATGTTACAACTAAATGTATAATTACTGTATATTAATGTTGTTATTCAGGCAACTTGGAATAGAGTGTTATCCTTTTCATTCTTTTCCTGTTACTCAAAACTGTATTTTTAAAAAGACAATATAGTTAGCCACTGGAAGAAATATTAATAGTGAAATAAAAATATCAGCAGAGGAAGTACACGCTTTCATCCTGGGCTCAGGTGGATGAGAGTAAATATTAGCATGTTAAGACTATACCACTGATAACAAAAGTTTAATTTTCTCAGGAATTGAGTGCATAAATTGCTGTTAGGGACCCTCCTTTTATGCTTGAGATTTGTATCGATCTCATGTGCCTTGATCTTTCAACACTGGATTTTTAATCTTTCCTTCACATTATAGGTGAAACATTTAAGAAATGCACTTCTTTTCACAACCAGCCAGAGTCCTTAATGACCTTCAGAATCTATGTCAGTTGGCCATTTCTAATGGCTTTATTGTTGTTAAAAAAACAATGGGTGCACACGTTGTTGGGTGTGCTTCACAAATAATGTGTTGCAGTCTGCCAGGAGGTACACAGAAAAAATGTGATAGATAATGGGGAAAATGTGCTTTGTTGGATTGTTTCTTCTCACAAATCTCACATAAGGAGGGTTTGATATACAATTTAAGAGCTAAGATCAGGTAATGCAGAGGCATGTTTACATTGTTGGCTGGGGACATAAGAGTAATCTGAGACAAAATAACTCTGCTTCTGTAGAATTGTGATGTCTGTGTGTGGAATGTGTAAAACATGGTGGTGGTTCTTGCATGATAAGAAATTTTGTCTCCATTGCTATTTATAAATGGAGTCTCTCGGCTAATGTAAAATTCAGTGAAAACCAGAATAAATGATCAGTTTTTATGAAGTTATTCTACATTTGCACAACTGTTGTTGTTCAGGTAGTCTGGTGCTATGGCATGGTGTAATCCAAGTAGAATTTGAGCAACGAGAAACTAGACTGCAGGGAAGATTTCTAAAGCTATCCCTCTCCCCAAAACTTCAGAAAGTAACTTTTCCATATGTTACATGCAGAATAACTGAAAACGCCCTCTATGCATCAATGTGAACATCAAAATAATGGAATAGCTTGGACCTGTACCATAAGTGAATCACAGTTTTTCTGTAGGAATTCTTAAATTAGATGAAAGTCCAGGTCACTCACCCGTGGTAAAATGTAATGTAAACATGACTGTAATATACTGCATATGCATATGTTAGTGCACTTTGTAGAAATGTGGACTGTTGAAAAACTGTTTCAGGTTTAAAAGTATTTCTGTTTTAATAGTTCATTTGAAACTTGCAGAAGAATGAGTAAACCTAATGAGTTTCAGTTAAAAAAATAATTAAAAGAGAGTTTCTAAGGGTTTTTTTCTTCAAGTCTTATTTAGATTTTGTAGAGGACTCAGATGTGAATATTCAATCTTCTGCCCATGACAATGCCTTAATTAATTAAAGATAGTATTCATACTTATATTCTGTTTAATCTCATCCTCATACCTGTGGTCTCAGACTTGTGTGATTCTGTTGTTGTTTGTAATGCAAAATTTCCATCAATTTCAATGTGAGAGCTCTCCATGGCATGGTGGATGGTAGTAATAATATTAGCCATTAATATAGCATTTAATATGTTCAAACTCTTGGGTAATCTTTCAGCCTTATTCTCAGATATGTGAATGAAATCTTCATCAAGTCGAAAAAGGTTGTTACTTGACATACATTTTACTATTATTATTATTATTATTTTCCAGTCTTACTGATCCAGTATTTTGGAAAGGTTTTTGTTGTTGTGGTTATTTTTGTAGAGTAGAATATTGTCTTATCTTGAGTTTGAGATCTTCAAAGGGTTGTAAAGGACATGTAGGTTGCTGTGGTGTTCTCTGATAATGTCAGCTAATAACTGAATACTTCAAATCCTTGTTTTATCATTGAGAGGGCTGCAGGCCATGCTGGGAAGTATGTGTGTCTTACTGCAGATGACTAATTCTTATGTACGCAGTTAGCTTGTGACTCCTAAGGTAAGCAATTTTCTAGTGAATTCAACAAGTTTTACTAATCATTCATAGGCAAAAGAATTAACCTTAATATTTTGAATTTGCAATTATCACAAACTGTTCTAGAATATGAGTAATTTCTGAAATCTAGCTTCTGTTTGCAGTATATAGCAGTCAGCGTTGCAATTTTATGGTTGATTAATTTAGTTTCCAAGAAGTTTTACAACGACCACAAATTGTTGGCAAAAGGAGAAATTGTTGAATAATATATTTTCTTCCAAACAGGAATTTTGGTGTTTATGGTATCAATGGCAACTTTTAATTTAAGTACAAACAAGACTTAGTTCATAAAGACAGTGAATTGTAGCAGTTGCAAGGTCTAATATTTGTTCTCCCTGTACCCCTTCTTTTTCCTCAACAGCTAATGCTAATTATACTACTGTAAATGGTACTCGGATGTTATGCAGCAGCAATGAGTCCCATGTATGGGTGCCCATTAAAGGACTGATTCCGTTTTCTAACTACACAGTACAAGTGAATGCTTCCAACAGCCAGGGCAGCTTAATAAGTGATGCTGTAACAGTAGTCATGCCTCCAGGAGGTAAGTATGAAAAAGTGCTTTTTCTGTGCATGCAACAATTACCAAATAATCTGCTGAGCAAAACATTATGTAGTATTGTGAGTGAAGGATGGAAGTTCAGAAGAATATGTTTGTATTGGTAGTTCTTGCTAACAAAATTGTTCTTTTCAGCTTCTAGTTTATCATGTTCTTAGTTCAAGAGCAAGAGAATGAAAACAGGTAGTTGTATCGTTAACATGTAATGTAGGTTAGAAGCGCACTATATGCTTCATTCCTTTTGCTATGAATGATGCTGTATTCTATCATGGGTGGCTAATTTAGTCTAAGAATATAGAAACAGTCACCTGCATTTTGTGATCTGTTTTAGGGCAAAAGTTGCAAGTGCTGACAAAGATCTGTTACTGGATAGACTTAGATCATTTATTTAGTAATAAAGGCCACTGGTAAAATATCAAGCCAGAATCCACTAACTGGTGTAGCTGCAAGAAAGTCAATTGTAATTACTGTGCTGATCTACAGTGAATGAGGATCCAAGCCACTTGGGATGTTATCTATTAAAATTTCAAATAAAAAAGACTTGAGCAAGTACTCCCTAAACCCTGTGCACAATTTATTTTCATTTGTAATCTTTTTTTATGAAAGCTTAAATTTATAGCTGATGCACATGTGTTCCTGTTGCATTCTCTTTGCATGAACATCCTAGTGAATTAGTTTTTGTTGAATAAATGCCAGGGGAAAAAATGAATTTAAGGCAATTTGAACTCTAATGTCAGAGCTCAACTTTATCTTGAGAGGTGTGTAGCTGTAGCTGATCATCAGGAATAGTGTAGATTGAGAGAACATTTGAAAGTAAAATAAAGAAAAAAGGCAAAGGAAAACAAACAAACAAACAAAGATCCCATAAACCTTAAACAAAGATCCCATAAACTTGAAACAGTTTGCTTTTAAAGAGATGGATTAGCTTTGGGATCAAACCAACAGAAAAGCTTCTGAGAAGTGAACATATAAAATGAGGAATCTGTATGACACATTACTGAGGAATATGGAAAAGGTAAATTCCCAGAAGATTTTATGCTTTTCTAATCTGATTGCCAAATTGCACCTAATATTAACAAATGTACATTTTCATATAATAATAAAACTGTTTTACTGCTTTCTTAACACAGAGAAGTTAGACGCTGAGATTTCTAATCCCAGTGTCACACTTCAAATTTGCATGTAGAAATAACAAAATTTGGTAGTGAAAATTTTACCAAAGGAGAAGGTAAGGGATCTTTATAGATGGCCAAGGATGTGTACAAGTTTATGACAGCCATTAAGATACACTTTCTTTCGTCATTAGATTGTTGTTGATTACAATTAGAAAACTTATAGCTTTGAAATTATCTTTTTTATGACCTTGTGGTAGTTTAAAAGCAATACCTCATTGATTAAATAGGTTTTAGTTCATGCTTCCTTTTAGTTAACGATCTGAAAACATATTATCCTGATTTACACATAAAATCATGCTGAAAACCATGTGGCATTCAGTAGGATATGTGTGTTTAAGTAGAATTAAATTAGCAGTGAGAGTTATTAACAAAATCTTCCATACTATTATCCAGTGGGCTGTGATCTGTAGTGAAATGAATAATAAATGAAGCAGTGCATATGAGAGTACTCTCACTATATGTGTGCACACATGCAGACACACACGTGTATATCTAGGCAAATGTATGCTTACTTTACCATGATGCTTATGATGATAACTTTTTGGATTCCATACAATTCCACTGCTTGCTAAATTATGAATGTAATGATAGTTTCACACTGGGCTGTATTCAGTGTCTTCACTTACTTGCAAACACTTTGTAAATCGTTAAACAAAATCTAGATTCTAGTAAAACCAGAAGGTATTTTACTTTCTGTAGGGTGGGCTTCTTGTTGGAAGACTATGTAAGAGAGGGAGTGGTAGAGGACAAAGGAGTATTGCATTCTGAAGTTACTGCGGGTCACAGTTATGATCCAAATATTCTTTCAACATGCATTTCTTTAGTTTCATTTTGGTTTTGCTTCAACGGCATTGCACATGATAGAAAGCACACCGAATCTTTAATGTTACCTGATTGAATACACCTTCATTTCCCATCAGGCTGATTTGCCACGCTTAAAGTCAATGTCCCCCCTAAAAAAATCTTAGAAATAAGGAATTTATTTTATCTTAGCTCTTGACTAAAATTGCAATGCAGTTTCAAGTGTTCTTGGAAAGATGAGAAAAAATAAAAACTGAATCCTAATGTTAATCCATAAATATGAAACTTTCTTTTGACCCTTACCCTGTAGTGGTCTGGAGTTACTAATGGGGTTAGGATTTCAACTCTTAATAGGACTTGGTGCATTAGTGTTTTGTATGCATGGAATTCAGCATTTAGTTTAATAAGTGGTTGACATTGGTGATGTCCCTTAATTTGCTTAAATCTAATTGGCTCTTTTATCAGTCAAACCTGTATGGATTGGCAATTGATCAGAAAGGGTCAGCCATGACTGTGCATGTACTTAAATGCTGGAACCACCAGTTAAAGTCACTGTTGCATAATAAGAAGCTGAAACCATGAGAACAAATTATCTTCAGAATCGGAAGGCAAAAGAAAGCATAGAAGTTTTTCAGGATGTTCAAGTTCAGAACAAAGGCATTATGGAGTATATAAATTTTAAATACACTGCTTTTTGCCTCAAGACTTAAACCTTTTATTCCAGATGAACTAAAATCTCTGAAACTGTCTGTTGCATCAAAGAACTGCATAGAAAGCTAAAAGAGATGGAAGAAGCATAAAAGCGCATAGTTTAAAATGATTAGTGACAGATTTCATACCGCATAGAAAGAAATTAATTTTTTTTTAGTTTTATAGTTTTTCCCAAAAGAATAAATTTATTCTATTTATCTTGTCCTAAACTGCTTTGGGAGAAGTTGTAAGAAATAGCGTATTAGTTGGTGCTTCACATTAATTTGAGGTTGCCAGCCAATAAATAAACTGGAGAATAAATTGTTTTAGAAATAATCGAATTAGGTAAATGAATTAAAATGATACAGGGGATGTAAAACTGCAGAAATCTGGGAGATCTTCAGTACTAAATTCTTGGTTATATATTTTCTTTCTTAGTGAGTGCTATTTCTGGTGTAGTGGCACATAGATTTAGGATTTCTTTGTAATAAGAGATGGTAAGCCAAGAGCAAAAAAAGTTGCAGTCACTGGAGTTAATAGCTTATACTCCAGTTAAGTCTATTTGTTCACTTCCTTCAATTGCAAGAGCCCTAATATGTAAGGGAATAAGAAATGTGGGCAGAAAGAAAGAAGATAGATTCTGTTGGAAAAAGTAGATGTAAAAGAGGTAGCAGAGAGAGAGAAGCTGCATATCAGACAGGAAGCAGGAATGTGGAGGCTCAATCACTACCTCCAAAGCACATAAGAGGACTAGATTCCCAAGTAATGACAAGAGAAACGAGGCTCGCTGTGGATGGTAAATCTGTATCCCATTGCAGAGTTGTCTTTGTGTGGTTGCTTCTGTTGGGGATTGCAAACCATTTTCCTGGCGCTGACTTATCTATAGAAAAATCTCCAAGAACTGATATATATTTCCTTTGTAAAACACAAAAGGGAAGAGACTCTGGAAGAAAATATATACCTAAGCAATGAAGGGTCTCTTTAATCTCTGTCATAATTTATGGAGTATGTTTGTTTCTATGCTCTGTGATTTGCGCAACGTAGGACTGTCTAGTAAAAATGTCAGATTTTGCCTTGGATTCTTAAGAAGCTTCCCTTTGTTGGTCCCTTTTTTCTGTGTGGGATGCTGTATGGCTCTGCCTACAAGCCTGGGCTAGTTTCCAGCAGCAAAAAGTGAGCCTACTTACTTGTGACTGTTGATGTTTGTTCAACATCTACAGAGGATGGAGTCCTTCAACCAGTGGATTTTAGCCACTGTTAGTTTAGGCAGCAACACCTTTGGAACTAGATATTGAACCTTATCGTAGCATCATTGCTTGAATTATGCACACAATCACATCATACAACTTATATTCACATCTGAAAGTGGTCATGAAAGTTGATCACCAAAGCCAACAGGCCTCTTTAGATGAATGAATATTCAGTAAGCAACAAATGGATGCTGTTAGGCCAGAATTATTTAGGAAGAAAAATCAAACCAGAACATGCTGGATTTTTGCCCTGTGAGACAGGTTTGGTTTTCCATGATGCTCAGTATCACACTAACAGTCGCACTGTCAAACTTATTTTAAGAGAATTTACTTCAAATTTCAGGTATTTCTGAGACATTATTTTTATTTATTCTTGCCGCCTTCTTCCTTTCTTTCTTTTTCCTGTGGATTTAGACTAAAATTCACCAGAATTCTTTATGCTCTATATCTTCTTTTTCTTTTCCGTTTTTCTTTTCTATTCTCTTATGTCACTTCTTGTAAAGTTAGGCTAGTAAAAACAGGATTTAAAAATGGAAAAAATAAATTGAGCTTAGGGAAAAAAAAAAAAAGGTTTCTTGCATCAATCTGTTATATTCATTGCAAAAGGATATTTAAACCAATTCCAAATTCTCAACAATTTGCATGATACCTGTATAACTTCAGATTAATACGATCTCTGATTTTGATGAAGAACAGGAAATTTTAAGCAAAATTGTTGTGAACAACTTGTCAGGGGTGAGATGAGGAGTGTTAAAAGAAAGTTCTTAATGAAAAATTGTGACCACATCTTTTCTAGAGGTAGTTTAAGGACAGACAGCAGGATAGAGTCGGGTTGGGAACAGCTCTCCTACATCTCTCATTAATGACCTAGCTAACTAAAGAGTGTCAGCAGCAAGCTGTGTAAATTGTCCATTCGAGTTCTTTTTGTCCAGAAAGATGATTTCATGGGGATATAAAAGAAAGACTGCAAAACTGTTTGTGTGGAAAACTGGGAGTTCTAATGGAGCAGAAATTCTTCTCTAACCTCTGCAGTATTGAACTGATTGTCATTTTCATTAGTTCTACTGTCTTCTTCTATTCACCTCTCTCAGTTTGTTCAGCACATCTTTAAGCTCATACTGAGTCTGTTCTTGGGTTTGGGTGGCAAAAGAAGCGAGAAGTAAGTGTCATTCCTGAAAGGCTGTGTCTTCAGACTCCAGCAACAGAAGTCACAGGGGTGCCTACTTTCCTGAATTGCAGTGAGTTGGGACTCAGCCTAACTCCACACATCATAAAGGACTGCCTCAAGGTTGCTTTAAATTGGCCTTAGTATGAGTCCCAACTCATAAAACTGGGAGTTCCAGAAGACAATGACACATCAACTATGATTGCTTCCTTCCCTTTGTCCCTGCATCCTGTCTTTTTGGGGCTAGGCAGATCTCCCATAGCTAGGGCTATGCTGTTTCCATGCCCCCAGCATACATCACCTGTATCCGCTCTTGGTTGCTATCTGTCTTCTGGAGCTGCATGCAACAGAGCAAGAAGATCAAAACTGCAGTTTCAGTTGCCTTGAAGAACATGGATTTTTTTTCTCTTGCTTGGAGAGTGCCAGATGAGAAAGGAAGAACTGTGGAACAGCTTGAAATAGCCAAATGATCATCTATAAGCTGGCAATTAATCTCAATGTGGAGGTCTTGCTCCAGGTCTTTCCAAAATATTAGGCTTACCATGAGGTCCAGGCTGTACTTAAAATCTCTTGGAAGAAATCTGTGGTAGAGAATTCATGTTGGAAACTACAGCTTGATTGTACTTCTGAAAAACAGAAGACTATATAGCAGTGGGGAAAATGGGCTGTTGTGGAATTTAGCAGCAGATAATTATTTAAAATGGTGAGCTACCATCATATGAATCTATTTCAGAGCAATTTCAATTGTACATACAAAAGGACACGATTTAGATGAAGTATGAAATATTTATGTAATCTTAATTTTATTCATGGTTGGGATTTTTTTTTAATTCTTTGTAAATCTGAACCAGTTCAGTACTCCAGTTAAAGTCAACATTCGTCATGTGATAAATTAGATGGTTCTGTTGAAGGAATTCTACATTAAAATGACATTGAAATTCCTAGTGAAAGCATGCAGAACACATTTGAAAAATCTTACCTTGATTTTTTTCTTTATAACTATTTTCCAAATATATACAAGAATTGGATTAATTTTTATGTTACTGTGCTGTGATAATTTGCACAGCTTATCTAAGATCCTCGATTTATTATATCTATTTTTGACAACTGCTGCCTCTGTATTTTCCAGAATAAATTGGCATTTTCATTAACTGTCAGCAAGGCAAATATCTGTGGGTTGGTGATTGTTTTTTGCTTGTTGTTTTTGGTTTGGTCTTTAGTTTTTTGCACAAAGCATCTAGAGTATGGAAGTCAACCTTCTTATCATAAGCATTTTTCCTCCATATGGTTAATTATTTGTTCTGGTAGCATTTTATGTTTGACTTTTTCCTTATTATGCATCATCTCAGGTTGTCTTTGGGCTAGTTGACTGAGTACCTAAGGAGAAATATGCTTCTCTATAAGGACCGAAAGGGAGAGAAAAGGGAAGCTGAGTGAGAATCAGTCATTAGAGTCACCATTTCTCCTCTGGTATCAATATGATGCACAGTTGTCATGCGCTACCCTCTTTCTTACAACAAAAGTGACTGTATGTGTCTACAGCCCTCAGTGATTCCTGACATTTGACAGGCTTTCTTAACTGTGTTTTCCTTTCTGAAAAGAAAGTGTGCAGATGCACACATACAAATATGTATGTGATTGATATATTAGTGTATAAATGTTCATGCATGCATGCTGGATGTTTTAGTCTTTTTTTTTTTTTTTTCCTGTGTACCTGTATTTAGGTCTTACTCATTCTGACAAAGAAATACTATGCTCTTCAATTAGTTCTAGGTTAGTAAAATAAGAGACAAAGGATATTCATGTATTCCACGTTATGGTGGGATACATCCAGTACTGAATTATGTTTATTCTCACTACTTTTTATACTGACATACTTTATGATTTTTACACATCTTTACTAATTCAGACTTCCAGAAGGCTTCTAAAGTGACTGTGGATTGTTATTCCCATTTTACATATAGACAGAAAGACAGGCATTGTGTTGGCAAGGGAAGGTAAAAAGATTTTTATATTCATCCTCATGCTGAGAAGTGTAATACACGTCAGAAAGTTTGTCAGCCTTCCTTATTGTCCCTCAGCTTAGACCCAGGGATTGCCTCTCCATGAAGAGTGTGACCATAGTTAAATGCAGTCATTGTGTACATAGTAAATAAGTGAATTTAGAAGGGCTGATTTTAGTGTATCTAAGCAGGTCTAACCGAACATGTAGAAAGAAATGAAGTTGAATGAGTAAACAGTTAGCATTCTATAAAGAAAGAATACCTCTCTATTCTCTGTTTTCCCTTTTACCAAAATTATGAGTGCTTTTACATACTAAGAAGCTTGTCTGAGAGGGTTATGTGTAAGAAATTAGTCTTGCTGTCCAAAAAATTCAACAGGAAGCTTCTGATGGTTGTAATTTGAATTAATCAGCTGTAAATTTTCTGTGATGAAGATTTAGCCCTTTCAGTCGATGTTTTGAGAATGAACAAAGGAGAGGAGATTTTTCCTTCCTCTTTATAGAAGGTCAAATGATTGAAGAAAATCTATATTGTAGAGAATAAATGTTGCCAAATATTTCTTTCACCTCAACATAGGGTGAATTGTACGTGCAGACTAGATGTCATGGGTTCAGCAGTAGCAGTTGTCTTTCTCCTTTTTTGTAGCTGGTGCAGCACTGTGGAATTTTCTTTTTGGCCTGGGAACAGTGCTGATAACACTGAGGTTTTCAGTTGCAGCTTAGAATGTTTTGGTCTGACCAAGGGCTTTCTGAGTCTCATGTTCTGCCAGGGAGGAGGGGAAGCTGGGAAGAAGCAGAGACAGGACACCTGACCCAAGCTGGCCAAAGAGGTATTCCCATACTACAGCACGTCATGCCCAGGATGTAAAAACGGGCGACAGAGACCTGGAAGGGGGGGTTTGCTGCTAGGTTGGGCTTGGTATCGGGGGGTGAGCTGTTGTATTCTCTTTCCTTGTATTTCCCTAGTCATTATTATTATTGGTGGTAGCAGTAGTGATTTGTGTTATACCTTAGTTACTAAACTGTTCTTATCTCAAGTGTAGTAGTTGCATTCTTTCGATTCTCCTCCCCATCCCTTTGGGAGTGGGGGGGGGAGAAAGATGGGGGAGTGAGTGAGCAAACTGTGTGGCTGAGAGGCTTAAACCATGACACTGGAGTAAATTTTTTGACATGTCTTTTGGCATATAAGGCAAAACACAGACAGCCTGGCTTGGGTTTGAATGAAACATAATGTTGTTACTAAGACTTTTAATCAATTAAACTACCCAATTTTGAACAAGAAGACAGTAGCCAAGGTCTTTTCAGTAAAAATGCTTGGGGACAGGTTATTCATTGTTGTATATTGACACGCTTCCACCATTTGCAGTGAATTTGTGTATTCTTCAGTATTATCTAGAACATCCTGTGTCAATGGGTCAAGTATAAAAGGCTGTGACCCTTTTCTCCTTTTATCAGATAACTCAGTTGTATATTTCACACAATTATTTCCATGTGTGAATAGGCTTGTCTGAATCGCTTTTTATTCACCTTAAATATTATAAATTTTGCTTCAGTGACTAACACCTGGATCAAATTTCTGTCAATTGAAATGATATTTTTAGTGGGGGACCAATCCATAAAAAGTTAGGGATTCTTGCCACAGTTAAGCGGAGCAGATGGCCAAAAGAGAGAGACCTGGATTGTTCGTTCTAAAGTAAATAACGAACATTCCCATCTCCCACTTGCAAAGCAGTGTGCTAATTTCTGGGTTCATAAGCAAGGAAGAAAGACTACTGCCCGTCTTTCCTGTTGAAACTACTACAAGGGAAGGGGGAAATACATTCTTACTGGGGGAGAAGACAGAGGAGGTGCTATGGTAACCCAGGGGTAGAGGTATTTTCAGGTTGGGGTGAAGCGATGTACATGTCAGCAGCAATGGGGGCAAGAGGAGCAGGTACTGAGTTCTGGGCATTTGTGGATCAGTGCTGATACTCCGCATGAGCATCAGAATGTGGTCCTATTGTTATTTTCTAATACAACTGAATTATTGATACTGCAGCTGTTGGACTAGACTGTAACATGAAGTGACAGCCATAGCATTGCCATTGGGAATTGTGAGAAGTGATAAGAATTCTTGTTTACTCTGTAAATGTAATAGTTCAGATTTGTCAGCCTTGGCCTCATGTGTTATGTTAAGAGAACAGCATACAGCGTTTTGTTGTTATTTTCCTAATTACAATAGTTTTATTTCCAGAACTATATTTTTGATTCTGCTCTTTGCCATTGAGCTGATTACTCCCCCTGAGAGTTTTGCATGTTGATCAATTGCAGGATTTGGTTATATAGGGAAAAAACTTTTCATACCATTGATGATGACAGATACAATTACATGAATTCTCAGCCATCTCCTTTGATGTACACAGATTTTCCCCATTAATATTGATGGGCTTCAGAGTCACAAGCACATGTTGAGAGGGGAGCAAGCCCTTGAATGTTGTATTTTGCTCTTTGTGGAGCTGTCTATATCACTTTGTCTAAATGTAAGGAAAGCTGCTGATAGTTTTTGTATATTAAATTATAACTGAGAACTAATTCAAGGATCAAAGATGCTCTTTGGGAGACATCACTTTATTGGTAGGAAAAAAGATTACCTTTTTTTACCAGTCTCATGTATTTGTACTCTATGCCTTGGAAATATCATTCCCTACAGTTTCTGAATCTTGATGTTTAATTTAACATAAAGGTCTTTGAGCAGCAGAATGGGAGGGGGGCTTCTACTAGTAAAGCCTCATAGAAGGAAATTGGAACATACATGTTTTCTCTCATTTATCAAACAAGTGCAAAAATCTAAACTGACATTTTATATCAAATGAATTATGAACTGTGTACTTTGTACCTAAGGGAACAACTACTAAATTAGACTTTTGTTAAAAAGAGAGAGAGAGGAAAAAATAGGCTTTTAATAAAATATACAGTCATTTTTTGTATTTTGTCTGAACCTGACACGTGCTGTACTTCACAGAAGAAAATCAGAGTATAGGCTACTTCAAAGGCTATATTCTTTGAATGCCTTAGAGTGAATTGAGAAGCAGGTTAAGATGACATACAAACCAGAGTTTCTACTTAATAAGTATTGTGGCTTTGATAGTTTTTGTTTTCAGCCTTGTTCACCTTTGATGAACAGGAAAATATAATATGCTTTTTAATAGCTTGATGATTGAAGCAAAGTCGTGAATTATGATCATTATTTTTTTTAAACTTCCATTTGCAAGAATATGGTTGACACTGAAAAATACTTCCAGGGACCAAAGTTTTAGAAGGCACTTGATTGAACTGTAAGAGGTAAATTTTCAAAGAATTATATGCTCAGTATTTTAAACGCATGACTTCCACAGTCTTTAGATGGAAAAGACTTCTTGCAAGCAAAGAGGAGACTCCCAATCTGCAAAGTTAGAGGTTGCAAAATAGGTAAGATTTTGTACCTTCCCAATTTCTGTATTTCCTTCATGACTTTCAGTGGGAATATGTTTATTTCAGTGCCTTGGCATAGAAGACACTTTAATATTGTTGTGATAAGGATCTACACCTGAGAGAAAATGGGAAATGAGAAGATAAAATTCCATGGTGTCTTTGACAACATATTCCCTAGTGCACTCCTATGGCACTTTTTGATATATGAACAAAATAGTTAAGAACTTGTTGCTTTTCTCATATCATGTATTTCATAATGACATATTTCATAAGATTAGGTAAGTCAGAATATACAAAAGCTTTCAGAAACTCTACAAGCTTCTTACAGAAAACAATGGGCTATGAACAATTATGAGAATATCATACCAGGAACATATCACAAAATCTGAACCACAATGACACCAGCTATGTTTGTAGCTTTAATATTATTTCCTATCAGTACCATTAGGAGACTAAAATCAAAACTGGAATGAGATGTACTAACGATGACACATCCTCATCTGAGATACCCAGATGTACTCACACCCAAGGAGGCAGGGCCTTGGTCTTTGGAAGCTTGCAGTAATGATAAAGTGATCTGATCCTTTAATGTGACTCTCCTGTGAAGAATGGTTTATTTATTATGCTAGACAATGGGTTTTTCTATTTAGAAGTAAGGTGATCATTTTTACTCATTTATAACTTATACTAGCTTTTATTATTCAACAATATTGATTTTCTAGGTGTTCTATTTATACATCATAATATTTGTTTCAAAACATCACATAAATGCCACTAGAAATGTGGCTGTGTAAATGCACATTCCTGTTACAGAAAGGGAAGGAAAAGAGGTGGCAGCTTGAGGGGGTTCAGTGGTTTCACAAACCCATATCAGAGAGCTGGCCCCTGCAAGCATGCTGGAGAGTCAGAATTCCTGCTCGTGTTGTCTGTGGAGGAGCTGAGAGGGATGGGGGCAACAGGTGAATGTGAGAAGAGCCATTTCCTTCTTCCTCAACAACTGCCTCTCATTTTCCCTATAAAAAGACACTGACAATGAGACAACATCTTTTTGGTTACTGCCTATGGCATAAAGAAGTTAATTAGCAGCTGTGAATCAAATCCAGCTCTGTGTTTCCTGGATTGCTGGGAGCAGAAACATTGAGGAAACTTCTTTTCCTTCTCTTTCTTCAAATAAAAGGAAGAATTTGAGGGGGAAAGTGTCTCTTACAGTTGCATTTGTTTCATGGCCAAAAGGTAGTCCAGTGATCTGGATCCCGCAGGTACCTGTAGGACATTCAAAGTATACTAAGACTGCACCACCCACTGTGCCTGGTGGCTCCCTAACACCAACTAATCTGTCATCTTGTCAGGTATGTTTTCTATTTATGGAAATTTTCAAGCTTGGATTGCATGACAAATGGTAATACTCCACAGCAGAAAAAATTATGGACTAAAAATAACTACAGGTAATTTTATTGCGGATCTAATTTATTTGCAAACCTGCATTGTTCTCCAGTCTGTAGATTTAGGGGTATGTAAAGTGATTCTGTCAAAAAAGCACATCAGCTGGTCACTTCAGTTTTCTGCCAGCAGGGCACACTGTTCTGTGACTAACAGTGCTGTCACATTTATACTGCAGGAGTATATTTACACAATGCACTGACCCAGGAGACTTCTTATTTAACGAGAACATTGACATCTTTCTAGTACCTCACTTTCTTTAGCATTCAGTTAGGTTTCTGTGAGTTTATTTCACAACACATAGTGGAGTTATAGCAACAATCAGTTCCAGAATCCATGTCCAAGTGGAACGATGCTTTCTGGTTTGGAATATCCTACTTTATCCTTTTGCTTTTGGTCATAGAATGAAAAAATATTAAAAATTGATTTTCACAAGCTTATGTTTCAGACAGAGGCTCAGGCTTCTGGTAACATAGAATCATAGAACAGTTAGGGTTGGAAAGGACCTTAAGATCATCTAGTTCCAACCCCCCAGCCATGGGTAGGGACACCCCCCACTAAACCATGCCACCTAAGTCTATATCCAACCCAGTCTTGAACACTGCCAGCGGTGGAGCATTCACAGCTTCCCTGGGCAACCCATTCCAGTGCCTCAAGACCCTTACAGAAGAGAATTTCTTCCTCATATCCAATCTAAACTTCCCCTGTTTATGTTTGAACCCGTTACCCCTTCTCCTTTCACTACAGTCCCTAATGAAGAGTCCCTCCCCAGCATCCCTGTCGGCCCCCTTCAGGTACTGGAAGGCTGCTATGAGGTCTCCACGCAGCCTTCTCTTCTCCAGGCTGAACAGCCCCCACTTTCTCAGCCTGTCTTCACACAGGAGGTGCTCCAGTCCCCTGATCATCCTCGTGGCCCTCCTCTCGACTTGTTCCAACAGTTGCGTGTCCTTTTTATGTTGAGGACACCAGAACTGCACACAGTACTCCATGTGAGATCTCACAAGAGCAGAGTAGAGGGGCAGGATCACCTCCTTCAACCTGTCACCACCTCCTTGCCTTTTTCTTTTTCTTTTTCTTTCTTCATCTTACATGATGTTAGAATCCCTTTAATTGAAGCATTAAGATGAAAAGGAGTTCATAGAAAAATCATTTTGTTTATCTTCTTTCCTCAAGCCCATAAGTTGTCTCATTTCTGGCAAAACATTTGGTTTCTCTGATGAAGATTTGAAATCTTTCTTGCAGCAGTTTAATCCCATTACTGTATGTCCTGTTTTCCAGGACACAGAGATTCTCTCTTTACAAAACTTCTGTGAAGCTGAAGATTCCTGTGTCCATCCCTTTGCTCATCTGTTACTCTTAAAGCTACACAGTTTAAACTTTCTTCCCTGGTCTTTTCCCAACCATTAGTGATGTAATTTGCTTTGTTGTTGTGGTTGCTTTTGGGAAGCCCTATTTCCAGAGCTATCTAAGAACTGTTTAGTTTCAAACACAAAGTAAAAGGATTAAAAGCCAGCCTTCAGCTCTTTGAAATTTGCCATCAACATTAAGAAAGAAGGTTCAGTTAAGTGTTTCCTTGCCAGCAGTATATGAGACTCTAACCAGTGATGTTTCCACCAATGTGGAAGCTAGCATACCACATACCTGCCTCTGCTATCTGCTCTCTGCCTGCAGATGCCAAATCTAAGGGAAGCTGTAAGATTTTGAAGGTAATGTCAAATTCATTCACTTTCCTTCTTTCAAAACAAACAAACAAAGAAGTCCTTAAATTATTCTAAAGCTGCTTCAAGAAGGAAGCTGAAGCTTCTGCATGAAGATAGACAGGATCTTGTTCCCTCTGCTCTTGCCATATTTATTCCCTGAAGTAAAAAAAAAAAAAAAAAAAGGCAGCTCTGATAGTTTCTCAAAGCTATGTCACAGAGATATTTAATTTTCCAGTTACCAGAGTCACAATTAACCCACAGGACCTGTTTGTTTAATTGTGGTTTCTGCCTGAGTTTGTAAAACCAATACTTACTTTTTTTCCTCATAGTGTTTTTTCTTCAATTAATTTTGTGATATGACAGTTATTGGATAGAAATTCTTTTAAACAGCCTGATTAATAATTAGCTTTACTGGGTAGTTATAAATTCCATCCAGTCTTTATTACAGGTATTAAAATCATTAATCATTGAGCTGATTGGTTATTGGCATTCTTTTGTAGCTTTGAGAGTGTAGCAAAGTACTTGCTGAGCAGCATGGATAAACTTATACCTAACATGAGGAAGGAAGTTAGGTTACTCCTTATGTAAAGGTAAAGGAGACAAATCTATAAGACATTTTCGTATCGTTGATCTCAGTAAAAATAAAACACTTAGGAAAGGGACATCTGTTATGCATACTTGAGACCCATATCTGGATTTACAGATGTTGAGGTTATATATGAAGAAAAGTTCATTAAATGGAGAGGAAAGTCTGATTGTTTTCCATTAGAACAGTATTAATGAGATAAAAGTAAGAAAGCTCTGGGATTTTGAAAGGCAATTGTCTTAAACTTCATGTCTGTAAAGCCCTGCTAAAATTGTGCTCTGCAGCTTGGTATACCAAATAGTGCAAGTGGAGAAAAAAAAGCATTTAGAGCTTATGCATAGAATCCAGATAAAGGTAAAATATCAATCCAGATAAAGATGAAAATTTAGAATTTTCAAATTTCTTAATTTTATTTCTGCAAGTGATCTTGTGCCTTAGAAGTACAAGTAAAATTAAAGATTAATGCTAAGTGAAAAGATTTGAAGAGCCACTCCTTTTCAAGTGAAGTTAAGATCATAGAGATTAGCTGTATAAAGCAGGTTGGATAGTGAAGAAAGAACAAACTTATTTCTGTATCCTGTTTATGTTATACTTCTTAAAAAAGTCACTAAGAGGAGGAGTAAGCAGGTTTGGATTTACTGGAAATTTTACAGTCTTTAAGGTACTCTCTTGTGCCTCTACTTGCTTGTCTGATAGTGCAGCTTCCTTTCTTCCCAAACCCCATTTGTCAAAGAGGAGCAAGCAAGAAGGCCACCATGGACCTTTCACATTGTATATTCCAAAGTGCGTGGATGCATGTTGAATAAGAAGTGTGTTGTCCTATTACTATTAGGTGGAGATATATCTCTAAGAGAAAACACATAACAGTGAAATTAGAAAATAATAAAGAAAAATCCAAGAATACTCTGTACATTCTTTAGGCATTAAGTTAGGTGGAAAACAGCATGGTTGAGCATATATATTAAATGAAAAATTAGGAACAACTGTGTATATTCATTATACACTGAGTAGGAATGATAACTGGGAAAAGAGGGTTAAAATCCAAACCAGAGTAAACCTCAGTGAACCTGTGAAGATAAGAAATAAAAAAAAGCAATCTTCTGCTTTGCCAATAGATAAAGGTTTATAACTAGCTTGCCCTTCTCATGATGACATATGGCCTAGCGCCATGGCCTGTCGTACAGTTAAATGAAACAAAAACACATGCCCATGTTGAAAACTTTGGAGAGTGCAATGACTGGAATTATTTGGACCAAGCAAACAACTTGATAACACGCATAGCTGGGAAAATCAGAAGAAACAAATGTCAACGTGCAGAACGCATTGCCATAAAAAATACTGAAATGAGATGATCTCAGTATGGGCACCTAAAATAGAAAATGAATCAGGAGTATCTAAGCAAAGACTGCAATGAAACAAAGAAATGAGGTTTGTGAATTGCACCTGGAAAAGAATGACTGAATGAAAAGAAAGAATGACTGCCATCTAAAGGCAGTCTGACTGATACTTTCCTTGCTATTGTGTCACAAACTGTGCAGAGCCTGTTTTCCTCCTCTGTAGTTAAATACCTGCAGTTCTTGTTTGCATCCTCATGTATGAAAAGTATTTTAATAAGATACAAATACATCATTTGTGCTAAATATTTTACACATGCAGATGTGGCAAATTGTAGAGTCACATATACATAGCCTATCTGCAGATATTATGGATACAGCAAGGCTGATATATCTGACAGCTGTTAAAAGTGGCGTCACTTCATTTCAAAGCTAGTATGAGTTTACATCTGTTTGATAGATATCAAATTGCACCCTACTGTGCTTTCAGTCTCTTATTACAGATTAACAGTGCAGGTATTTTTATAACTAAATAATACTTTATTGTCTTAATGGTAGTTTACTTTTAATAGTCCTACTGAAAGCATTCTACTTTCAGAAAATTTATATTTCAGATGGTGACAGGCTGAGAGAGATGGGCTTGTTCAGCCTGGAGAGCAGAAGGCTCTGGGGAGACCTTAGAGCAGCTTCCGGTACCTAAAGGGCGTCTACAACAAATGTGGAGATGAACTTGTTACGAGGGCCTGTAGGGACAGGACAAGGAGGAATGGCTTTAACCTGCCAGAGAGGAGATTGAGATGAGCTCTTAGGCAGAAGTTCTTCCCTGTGAGCGTGGTGTGGCATTGATACAGGTTACCCAGAGAAGCTGTGGCTGCCCCATTTCTGACAGTGTTCAGGGCCAGGTTGGACAGGGCTTGGAACCGCCTGCTCTAGTGGAAGGTGTCCCTGCCCCTGGCAGGGGGTTGGAACTGGATCAGTATTAAAGTCCTTTCCAACTCTGACTATTCTATGATTCTATATATCCCTATGATAAATGTAGTGAATACTTCTCAACCGTAGGCTTTCAATGTGAAGTAAACATTTAAACACAATTGCTTAACATAATGATTGCTGTCCTAAAATAAACAAATACTTACAAAGGTGACTACTACTACATATGTGGCTTAAGATAAAGAAATTGAAACGTGAATTTGAAACACTTTTCAAATACTGCTTAGCATATTAGTGGCCAAGCAAGGATCAGGTCTTTCTTGACTTATCTGCATAAATGTGAGTATCTGGAACATACTGTATCATTGTGAGCTTGAAACAGACTTCAAGTTCTATTATTTTGCAGTGCTGTTTATTAATTCTTCCATTAGAATTAATATCTGATTTAATATTTTATTCTTCCTTTGTAGTCTCATATACAAAGTTTGGCTTTCCACCCTGGTAAGTGAGGATTTACTGGGCTAGATGTTGTTTCAGTAGATTGCAAGTGGAGTGGTTGCCCCCTGAGGGTCATATTAAAGCTTGAGGGGAGCTTTTTGAGCAACATTACATCTTAAAGATGATATATCAAGCTGATAGATACATGGCTCTTCTGTCGAGAGATTCGTAGTAGAATTATTGCTGGTTGCCAGTTATTAGTTTGGTAGTAAGGAGTCTCTTGGGATTGTGCATTGGATAAAAAGGGTTAAGCTGAGGGAAATATTACACTAAAGACCTTGGTGATGAAGAATGTTTGAAATAGTCAAAGGATGTGTGCAATATATAGTTACCATTGGGGAGGAGGGGGCTCCGTAGATTTGATAATCAAAGCATTATTAGTTTAGTAGAGGACCTTTCTCATTATGGCTCAGCAGGGACTTGACTATTTGTCATACCCTCCTGTTTCTTTAGAAGCATGGAGCTGAGGACCTTCTCCACAAGCTACAGGAAGTATCTTTCAGATTAAAGAAATCTGCTGTCTATTCTAACATGTTGGTTTGAAAGTAATGGGCTTAGCTTGTTCTACAGGTCAGTCGGCTTTGACAGAAGAGATTTGTCCAAATTTTCTACTCTTCCCTATGCTGTGCTTTTGTTGGTAGAAGAGATTTGAACATTTAGCTGAGATTATCTACACCATTAAAATAACATCGGCACTGTGAATTGTTATTGACATTTAGACAGCTACATCTTTGTTTTTTGATGAATATTCCTGTATCACTATAATAACCATCACTATACATACATAAAGCTTAATCGGAGCTTTTACTTTGTAGATCTCAGAGAGCTTTACAAAGAAGGATAAGTATTATTATCTCCATTTAACAGATTGCGAAATGAAGGACAAAGGTGATGTGTCCTGACAGAATTGGAAATAAATTTAACACTTGCCTCCTCAATATGTTGCTCACACTGTCTCCTCAGCAACAGTGTGAACTTTGGCTTCCTGGCCAAATTACAGTTCAGCTAATTAGGTTAATTTTTAGATGTAGCTTTTTTTACTTGTAGAATTTCTGTGTGCACTTAAACAATTGATGCATTTTAAGCTACAATTTTAAATGCTGTAGTATGCTACTTTGAAGGGATATTGAGTCTTCTAGTGTCAGCTTTTGTAAGCACCTTAAAACCTTCAAATGAAAGTTTTTACATTATTTGTGCCATCTTTCTTGTGCTGGCTGAGTTTGCCTGCTAACAACTTCCGGAATCACTTTATAAAGGGACACCAAAATAGTTCATGGTTATCTGCAAGTATTGTACTTTACATACATAAGGCTTAAACCCCTATATTGCATAACTCCACATCATTAGTTATATTGCTGCTAAAAAATTGAGGTAAATATATGTCCGCCATTTTACTCTGAGGGTAAAATTTAATTCTCACACAGAGCCATTTGTTGTGCAGATGTTTGGTTTTGGTGACTCAGCTGGAGGGATGTTGGGGGCTATACAAGTTAAATCAGCTATCTTCCCTCTGAGTTGAGGTGCTCACAAGCTCTTGAAGCTTTTGGCAAGAGATTTGCAGACCATTAATTACCTCAGTATCAGACATCTGTATGTTATAGTTTGGAGCTGAAGAGCTTTCAAGTTCTACAGTCGTAAGTATGTATAATCAAAGTGTCAGAAGCTTGTGCACATATTTCTGTACATATATGTCAGTGTAAATAAACAGTTGTATATGTCTGATGACTTTTTTTGAGCCAATACCATCCTTACATCTGTTTCAGGGAGAGAATAATTCAGACAGTGTATCACAGTCTGTTTCTTCTTAGTAACCATAGCATATACAGGTGGCAAATGAAAATCTTCAAACTCACTGTAAAATACTGTTCACTCATCTTACAACATAATGCCTTGAGGCTTACAACTGCACCTGAAGTTACAGACCTGTGAGATTGTTTTTTCCAATAGAGCGAAGGGGATAAACAACGGCAACAAAACAACTTATTTTGTAAAGACCAAAGAAAGAAACATATGGTATCTACTGGACTGTGAAAAGCAAAATTATTATACAAGAGTTTAATGGACAAAGGCAGTAACTTTCTAGTGTTTTAACTCTCTGGAAAAGAACTACAGATATGCATCATATATAAAAGTTCCAGGTGTGTTTATATACTGAAAGTTTCTTCAACAAATTGTTTCCTTCATAAAGAAAAAACAAAGCCATAAATTTATGGGCGCAAATTGACATAGCTCTTTTCACTGCATGCAGTGAAATTTGCAGCAGTTAAAGGTCATTGGTGGTATCATTACTGGCATATTTTGATCTGCAGTTCCTGGTCTTCATAAAAATTAATTTCCTTAACAAACAGTGGGCTAGAGACTGAGACTTAAGTGAATCTATTTTGGTTTCTACCTAAATACCTTTTTTTTCCCTTAAATGTTCTGCTGTTTTCTTTTAAAATTGTTTCTAATTTATAAGGGTGAAAAGGTACCCGACTGATGAGAGTCTGGTCAATTTTACTTTTGCTTGGTAGTATTTCTGTTAGTATTTCTTTAGCTTCTCATGGTGGCAGAGCTGGTCACAAGGAGAAGTAGGTGGTAAAGAATATGTTGCTTCTGAGCTACTTTAGTGTTTGGAGGTTTGCTGTTAGCACAATGATATTCATGTAACTGTATTAGAAAGAAGAAAATGAAGAAATAGCATTGTTCGTTAGTGAAAATCTTAAACTAAATGGACCATGTTAACATTGTTGTTGATCCTGAGGAACATTTTTTCCAGTATATGGAGCATTTTGTTTCCATCCAGCATATGCTGTCCATGGTTTTCTCTGCTCTAATTCATCCATGTTTCTCGACAGCTCCAGATGGCATGATGCCTCCAAGGCTTTCATCTGCCACTCCAACCAGTCTTCAGGTTGTCTGGTCTACACCAGCTCGCAACAACGCCCCAGGCGCGCCGCGATACCAACTCCAGATGCAGCGGAGACATTCTGCTGGTGACATTTTAGAGTACGCAGACCATAGCAAGGCCACCATCAACTGCTGAGCAAGAAAAGTCCTATTATCTTGAATATAGCTCACCTTTAGGGTGACCAGTTTTGTTACAAGACATGTAGTGTTTTAGTCTTCCTTTAGGTGCTGGGATTGTTTAATTATGTAACTCTGCTGCTTTTCTTTGCAGTTTGCTTTCCAGCCCTACTGCTTCCTTACAACACTTGGTCATAGATCTTCAGCCATACACTGAGTATGAGATGAGAGTGGTTGCCTCCAATGGTTATGGCAGTGCTTATAGCAACTGGACGTCAATGACTACAGCGGAGGACAGTAAGCAGTCCCATCTTATTTAACTCACTTTAGCAGAAAATATAAATAACAGTTCAGCTGTCATTGCACAAAATTTCTTTTGGTTATCTAGGTTTCACAGTTAAATAGCAGTAATGTGTTTCATTCCTGAATATTAACTTGCAATAATAACTCCTACAGGATCAAGTATCTATTGTCTTAGATTTTTATAAAACATGAATATTTAAATATGCCTTTGTGAAGTAGTACCTTATTTCTTCATGTAATATCCCTCCATTCATGTGAATTCCTATATAGTTAGTTTAAGACACACCAGTAAGTACAGCTTTGTAAGTGGTACTCCTTCATATTCAGGGACTTGATTCTGATTTCAGCCATATCACAGAAAATAAGTTGAATTTAATAGCATATGACAGTTGTCTTATCTCTGTGCTGAGAATACCTAAGCTATACCACAGCTGAACAGAACTTTGCATTCCCAATGATCTTTGTTAATTCAAAGTGGTAATCTACTGGTCTGCAATTGATTTTGTCACTGCCAGTCCCGTCACTTCCCTCATTAATTGTTCTACCTTCTGCTGATTCATCCCACATAATTTATTCAGTGATCCCTTGATTTACCCAGCAGGTCTCAGCATACAGCTACAGCCACTTAGTTGGCAGGGTAGGGTTTTGTAGTGGATACACTACATAAGCAGAAGTACGTGACAAACCTTGAGGTTGTTGTACATTACATAAAATATATAATGTTATTCAAGGGTCACCTGCTGCATGCTCTGGAGAGATACATCTTCACTAGAAGGAAGTGCAGCAGGAGGGCCAGGAGACCTCCTGGGATGGATAAGGAGCTGCTGAGGAAAATTTGAAGAAAAAAAGAGGCTTATAAAAGGTGGAAGCAAGGACAGGTGGCC
>JAOEHY010028365.1:0-25476 GCA_025447955.1 Psilopsiagon aurifrons
TGGACATAGCCTTGGGTGGCATGGTTTAGTGGGAGGTGTCTCTGCCCATGGCAGGGGGGTTGGAACTAGATGATCTTTTCACCCCTAACTATTCTATGATTCTATGTTTCTCTGCATATGAAGAATGGAAATAAATATTGATGTAATTGATTATAGCATTAACATTTTCTTTAAAGTGCTGATAATATTGTTACTAACCCTCCTCTCCATGCCCAGCAATTTTGTTCATTGATTGTTCCTTGCAGCTTGACAAAAAAGCAGTATCTTTTTGTCAGAACAGCAAGAAATATCAGTGTACTGAAATACCAGTACCTTCTCCAAGCACCTAATCCCCCAGTGATTTCACAAGATAAAACAGCCACACTGCACCATTACAAAGCACCAGCCAAGGAACACACAAAGGAATCATCTTCTACAGAAGCTGCTGAAAGGATTGTTGCATTCATGGAACACAGAGCCCACAACAACCCAAAGGATCTACCATGAGCTGTGCAGCAAGGAAAGCTGTAGCATTACACATATGAAATAACTTGATTATATATATACCAGCTTTTCTTAGTTACAGAAAATCTGAAAGGCATCTTGTTAGTCTTCACTTCCTTTTGAAAAACTCTTAACAGCAGAAATGAACATTTTTAGATGTTGGAGCATCACTGCTAAATATCCACCACCAGCTACAGCAATAGTCTAATGCCTGTAGAGCTATAGAGACTTTTCATCAAAGCTAAAATAAGAAGGCATATTACCTTGAGACTGTCAAAGGACGTAACTGCGAAGTGCACTGCAGTTAAATTTCAAAGCAGAAAGCCAGAAAACTACTACTTTTGTATTAAAAATGAAAGCTAACATTCCTGTACAGTCCCTGGACTATGCTGAAATAAGAGGCTGCAAAAAAAAGAAAAAAACAAGGATCAAAATATTCACATAAATGAACTACTTCTACTGAGAGAAGTGAACATGCTTATCCACTAAATTTAGGCAGAGCAAGAGGGGGTCATCTGATGGACTTCCAGATGCAAACCAAACAAAAAAACACCAAATAAACAAAAAAACAACTGTGAAGAATTTGGGAATAACTGAGCAGAGCATAAAAAGTTAAAGGAATTCATAAATGGTATTTTTTTAAATTATTTTAATATGAACTCGGATCATTACAAAGAAGATAAAAAAGCTTTGTATTTAATATCAAATTAGTTCTTACAGGACACAGCTACATCCAAAGACTCTGTGGCTGCTTTCTATGTTTCTCTAAGTCTGCAACCTTAAGAATCCGCAATCTCTTTGCCAGAAACAAAATGACTAAAAAGTGATAGAAAAGAGCAATGAAGAGGTCTCTAATTTCTGCGGTACCTTCTTTGTCAACCTCTCTGCAGACTCCAATTCCTGTATAAATCTCCACCCTACATAACCCCTTTCGGAGTTCAATGGCTCATGGCCAATATAGCCCACATTACCCAGCAAACACAACAGATACATTCTTCACCCTCATAATACACTTAAACTTGGGCTCCCAGTAATTTGGCCAAAGGAAGGCTTGCATTCATCCAACTTCCAAAGCAACTCCTTGTCATTCTGGCACAAATACTCTACAACTCAATTTATAAGCAAATTGGCCGTTTCTTCCAGTTGCAAAACTCCAAGAGTAATATTAGTAAAACAGGCTCCATATTTCACCTTTTATTGGCAGGGTACACACAGCATTTCATTAGTTTACTTAGCACCCAGGAACCACTTGCATGCATCGAATGCTGCTTTGATCAGCTTTCACATATTTAAGAGAGGCCAGTCCCTTCATAGATCAGTTTTCTAGCACAGACCAAATGCAGGCGTGTAAATAAGGAAATAAAAGCCCACGAAACTCAAAAAAAGAGAAACAGGCAATCACTTATTTACACTTAATAAAGCATAAAATAAGTGCCCTCCTCCTTCGGGAAGGATATAGATAAAATGAATGGAAATAAAAGAGTGGCTGAGTAATCACCGCAGTTGAAACAATATTTTACAACCGAAACAAGTGTGACAAGATTCAGTAGCCTGTGGCAGGCGTTTGTTTGAGCGAACGACAAGATTGTATTTTCACACTTTTGGCCATCTCCATAGTCCGAGGCAAACCGCCAATTCCTACACTCTACTGTCAACCCCCAGATCTAATGGAGATGAAAGGCAAAATACATCTCAGCTCTAACTGCATTATTAATTCCAGCAGGGCCAGATTCAGGCTGACAGAGCTGAGGTCATAATTTAGCCATTAGCACCCGGAACGGCAAAATTTGTCCACCCAGAGCTGCAGGACTACGGACCATGCTCTCCCTTTTATGTCTAATCAATATCATATTTTGCAGTTGTCTCACTGGGCTAATGGAAGAACAGCTCTAGCAAAAAGGCAAAGGCAAGATTCTTCTTGTAGACTATCAGTAGCCGCAAACCTTATCCTGTTTTTCTGTTAGAATCCCTTGGTCACATTAAACTGTCTCCTCTCTACAAAAATCCCCCAAAGAGCACACAATACATTAAAAAACACGATGGTAAGCACAGGTCTGCCAACACCTTGTGGTTTCCATACCTCTGCAATGCTGCAGGCAGCTTCTCAGACCTAAACAGGAAAAACCTCAAACATAAAATACTATAACCAAAAATAAGTCCTCCTGCAATATAATACAATGACATTTATGGCACAAGTGCCATTTATCACATGATGCGGCTATTTTTTACTGGCCTGCAGGAAGCCAGACCTACATGTTCCCCACAAGGAGCTGTTTCCAATAGCTATTCCAACATTTGACAGGTGCAGCAGAAGGCCTGCAAACCCACCTTCATTGATTTTCTCCTGGAAGCACATTTACCATTAAAAATATGGCTAAATGCAAGCTGCTACAAAATCATTTCTTTCCCCATGTAAATGGGCCTTCCTTGCCAGGATGTCCACTGGAGTTGTAAAGTCCCATAGGATAATAACTTCCTGCATTCACACACCCTTTGCCCCTCAGCCTTGGACATCACTTCTGAGGACTGCCAAGTGGACTATGCGTACAGAGCAGTACCAAGGTAAGGAAACTCAGCTTTACACTTCCACAAACAGCAAGATGATGCTTGGTTTTAAATACACACTGAAGATGAAAGCTGTGTCTTCTTCACAGCTCCTCAACTCAAGAGACTTCTAAACTTTGCAGTTTTCTTTCGTGATTTCTGTGAGGACCTTTCTTTCTCTTCCCAGCCTTTTTAGATCCAGTCTGCTTTCACTGTCTTAAATAGAGATTGTGACCGGGAAGAGCTGAAGATTTTAAGCATCCATGTGTCAGTGTTATTTTTATATGGTTTGTTTTTTAAGCAACAATACAGAATGACCAGCATTATCCTGACCGTACATTTGGCTAATGAAATTCCTTGCTCTTAATTATTTGATAAAGAGATCTCTAAATGACAGCTTCTGAGATCCTTAACAAATAATACATGCTAGGGTTTTATTAAATGCTGAAATATTTAGCTGAATTCAGTGACTCAGACAAATCTAGAGAATATAAATTCAGAACAGAAACTTCATATATTAAATAGTTGCCTTAAGGCCACAATTTATTTAAAAATTAATGTTATTGATTTTTTTCTTTTTTCACTTTTGGAATTAAATGGTGCTGTCAGCTCCTCATACGCATATTTCTGAAAGGTTTCTCATGTCCTATGATATCAAATTCAATTAAATTCTAATCCGTTCACATTGAAGTGGTACAAATCCTTGTTGGAAAAGTATGAAGGCAAATGAACTCAACCATGTTCCCACTTCAATTAATTTGCAACAATATAACCTAATTCTACCTAAAATAAGCATACCCTAGGTGGGGCAGCACTAACGTGTTAAAAGAAATATGTTCATATGACGTGTTAAATTGATGCAACCCAGTTTAAAAATAGGAAACAAACAGTGGTAATAAAAGAGCAGGTTTTTCCATGGAAGGAAGTTGACACTTAAGGGATTTCCACTCAAGACAGAAGCTCAAATCTTAATTTACCTGGAAACAGGATTTTAAAAGTCATCTGTGGGTAATTTAGAAATAAACTAGTCTGATGATCAGCAGATCTTGAACCCTGTCTTGCACGAAAAATGACTGTAAAGAGTTGTACAATGCTGTGAAATAAATACCAGATGAAATTCAATGACAATCAATGCAGAATAAATTCTAATTACATATACAATGATGGACTTTAAATTAGCTGTAAATATTCAAGGAAGCCTTCAGAGTAATCACTTAGGCTGGCAGTTCTCTACATGTCACCTCCATAGCAGCCTGAAGGCAAACAAAACCCAGGGAACTGGGAATTAGGGAAGAGTGAAACACCACTGCAACCATCTTACAAACCCAGGGAGCAAATTCTGGGAGCAGTTCTCCTTCCTCCTCTCAGAGAGCATGTTAAAAAGCTATCAGGAAAGGCATGAAGGACGAGAACAGGTAAGGAATTGCTTCTGTTCAAAGAAGCAAAAAACCCAGCAACCTGAGCCTAGAAGACAGATGATTTGGAGTGGAGAAGAACATATTGCATGTCTTTAAAAATCAGAAATTGCATGGAGAAGATGAACAGAGAGCTACTGTTCATACTTTGTGCCAACACAAGAGCTCCAGAGCATCAGATGGAACTACAAGGCAGCAGGTTTACACCAAACAGTGCTTCCTCCTTGTACCTAATGCACTCATTGCCACAGGGTATTGCAGAAGGTAAAAATATTAACATGGTGCAAAAAGTCAATTAGAAAAATGCTTGGGAGAAAATCCAATCAAGGAGTATGAAAAACAATTATGCAGACACAAGCTGCGACTGAAGAAGCTCCTCAATCACATACCATCACTGCCTGGCAGGGCAAGCCACAGACACATTGCTGCCTTCTTATACTCTTCTCTAATCAGTAGCCTGCCTTACTGAGTTACCAAAAGGCATAAAACACTGGGCTAAACAGAGCTCTGCTTTGACCTCTAGAGCCATTTTAGTATTTTTCAAAGATGAAGTTGAGACACATTCAACTGAGGTGCAACGGGATCACAGGCTAAGAACAGTGATACCCAGAGCTCCATCACCTGCACTGGAACAATCAGAAAATGTAGAGACACTTTGAGGCAATGTATAATTCATTTCAATTTTGTCGTCTAAGCTCTTTAGCCTTTTCTTAAATAAACAAATAGTTCATCCTCCACATCCTTCTGCAGTCTGAAGCTAATAGTAATTATGTTGATATTCTGGTAGAAGTTACAGGCCCAGCTGAGCCCAGGGTCCCACTATATCCTGTTCAAACAGAGGAAGAGATGGTTCTTACCTCACAGAGCCAGCAAGTAAGATTAAAAAACCCATAGTAAAAGGATCATAGGGAGAATATAAACAGATGAGGCAGCTCTTCCTCCTCCAAACCAGAGTGTGAGGGACAGAACTAAGGGGGTTTTTAATTAACTTTGCCAAAGAGATTTTAAATGGTATTTTTCTACACAGGTATACTAACTACCATGGAGAAGTGTTTGAGAAACTGACGCAGATAAAATGCCACATTTGAAGAGATGTGATCACAGAAACATTTTTATCTCATACATGCATCGACCATGAAGGAACCCCAGCAGTAACCCGTCTGTATATTTCAGGCAATTTATATGGAAACCACGTCCATTAGTCTTGGGCTAGTGCTGTGAAATCTCAAGAGGTAGGAAACACAAGTCAGCACAAAGAAGTACAAGATCTGTATGTAAAAACACCTGGTATAGCTTTCTCAAATTTCAGACTTCAGCACTGTCAGCAATGAACACAGTAATTTTCTTTTCTTGAGGGGTCTGATTTTCACTGGTTTTTTAATGGCCCCGATTCGATCACAAAGCACATGATAAAGGAACAGACACCGCCTCCTGTATAAATCAAAAAGAACAGGCTCCAGAAAGGAACGCAATATCCAAACTTAGAGAAAAATAGTAAGAGTCCATAGACATCTCAGTTTTGGGGTTTTGAGGGGCTTTTTTTCATTCACATCAGCTTCTATTTGTATAGCCAATTTACATCTTAAGCAACAGGCAACTCAGACAAGGTTCCAATGACATAAAGCAGCACACGACTCTGCACAGATTTAGCTTCAAACTCTGCCAACACACTGGCTGGCTTTTGATTTTTTCAAACAGCTTTGGTAGAGCCTTTGACATCTAGATTCAAAGTCTAGAAACATAAAGCAGCACTGTTAGTATTCCAATCTGAAGAAACAGAAATATCAGATCCATCAAGATGATGCAGCCTAGCATTGCTTTAATTTGCGTGACCCTATGAATGAGTCACCGGTAATTGCCAGGTAACCCAAGGAACACAATTGCCTGCAATCAGCACTGGGAGTCCCACTACATACATCAAAAACAGCTGTCTGCAGTGGGGAAACAACTCAGAGAAGCAGAACAGAGATAATCAGAGTCAAGAAATCATATCAAACTGATGCTTAATATGAGTGAAGCATTAACTGAACGGATTTAATTATCACAAATAAATCACAATAATACACTGTAAGGATTCCTGTTCTCCAAATTAAGAAGAGTAATTATTTTGCAGCTATCACCCACAAAAAAAAATATACCCCCCCTCCTCAGAAAAATATTCTCTTTCACTGCTCAAGGCATCACAATGTTTATGTTCAGTGACAGACGTGCTAAGATTGCAGATGCATTTCTGAGAAAGGTGTGAAGTCCAGCTTCTGGCATGTGGTAGAAAGATGCATCAGTATTTCCTTAAGTATTTAGTTTCCTACCTAAAATTAGTACTGGAACATCAAAAAGCACCCTGTGACACCTCCAGTGAAAATTTTCTCATAGAAGAAACACGATTTTAACAACAGAGATCTCAGGAACTACTTCTCTAACTTAATGAGCCTTGGCAGCCATCCAAATTAAACACTCTATTGTGCAAGGAGCTAATTACGCTGAGATTTAACCCAGAGAATGATTGGGACATTTACTGTACTTCTGGCAATTAGAAGAGCTCTCAGCATTGGTGAATACAGCTTGTATTTCATAATTCTGAAAGATGCCTCTGCTAATTCAGTAGAAAAACTGCACGCACATGGCACGCATGTATACAAGATTCAATTTTTAGACGTTTTTTCAACTGTTTCTGACACGCGCATTCACAAATCATTGTTATTAATATTATTTGGTTTGCACTATTTCTCCTATTTCTAAACGTTCATCTGGTATCCCACGGATTCATTTGTCATAATCCTCTACCATTTCTCTGATAGGCAATTAATGTAAAGTTATCTCTTTTCCTAAGAAAGTTCAATAATGCTCCACCATTTCTCTGATAGGCAATTAATGTAAAGTTATCTCTTTTCCTAAGAAGGCTTAAATAATGACAGTAAAATATTTGCTCATTTAGTATTCTAATTAATTTTTCCAGTATCTTCCCTGATAATGCCCCATTCTTTCCCAGAAAACCAAGTGGTCAGTTATCTTCATTGCTACCCACAGACAATGCATGCAAATATATGGAGTTTTCCTGACTTGGCACACACAGGCAAAAGCACTTTTGAAATTTCACCACTGAAACCTGTCATGGGATGATTTCTCATGTCCTCTTTGCTAATGCCTACTCAGAAGAGGTTCCATTATGCAATGTAAAAACCTTTATATCCCTATAAGAGCCAGGAGAGGCTGAAGGCAAGCAAACAGCGATGATCAGAGCTAAAGGTGCTCAGCATCTCCTAGGAACAGACCCTTGCACACATGATGCTGGATAGCAAAATTAATGGAACTTGGATTTGCAATGGATTTTACATCTTGTGGTCAGCTTCACCAGTGTCTAATAGTGTGTGTAATCTGATTTAAGGTTCCCTCATCCCAGAATCAAGGCACTCACAACAGCTCTTTCCCCAGGGGACTTGCTGGTGTTTTATGCAAGCACAGTCCCTGCAGCACCATTCCTTCCAGGGTGAGGCATTAGCAGAGCTGAGTTTCTCTATCCCGGCTTCTGCTCTCATGAAACTTTAACTGCAGTGTATTCAACTCTCCTAACCCTGCTATTCCTGTCCCATCACATTCAGGAGCCTTGCCTGCAGATGCAAACACTTCTGGGAGAACAAACAGGCAGACAGAAGCATCAGCCAGAGAAATTAAGCCATCTGATCTGCACTTCAAGTTGTGAAATTGTGAAGTCCCTATTACCTTGAGCCACAAGGGACCCCTTGAGGAAGACTCCAGAAGTTGCCAGGTAAAGCCCTTGCTCCCACTGGCAGATTTCATACACAGATCCTGCAGTGTTTGTATCCTCTATCAACATATTGTTTTGCTTAAAGATGGAAGACACAAATGTGAAAGGCCTGACCTCACTGTGACTGAATGGTTGTGAATCAGGGCACAAGTGAGCTGCATCTGCAAGTAATTGTTACTTAAGCAAGTCTCTAGAGGGCTGGAGGCAAAGCAAGGTTGCTATTATTAAATGTAGCTTACTGTAAAATAAGATAAATCAGAAAGAGTTACAGGTGATTATTAGAATGTTGTCATTGGTCAATCAACAAACTGCATTTAAGAAACTGTGATAAAGTAATTTCATAATCAACTACTCATCACCCACACTTCCAGAGAGAATAGTGGGGGTGAGCTAATTGTTTCAGTAGCAACAGAAGATAAAGAAATTACAAGTGTCAAGACATAGACATAGTACAGCAACACACTGAATGAATGCATTTTCTAAGCTTGCACTTTGCTCTGCTCATTATATAGTTTTGTTTCTATTGCAGAGCAAGCACGTAACACACCCACTAAATCTCATTCCATTTATGAGAAACATTCACACTCAGAAGCATTCAGGAAGCAGTCTCCACATTTTCCCTATGGTGGTATTTTAATCCAAAAGACATTTCACATTTACTTTTGCTTTCCCTCACATCACCTCCTGGTAAAACCTCAGTTCCCGTATTTCTGATGATACAAGATGCTGGGAATAGAACAGGTACAACAAAACCCAGGAAGCATGACCCCACGTGTGACACCCTTTCCTGTTCCAGTCTAGGGCTCCATTACAAGGGAATTCTTAATTACCAAAGCAGCATTAACCCTATTATACTATGGGACAATCTCCTATTTAAAATTTGTAACCTTTGAATGCTAGAAAAGCCACTGCCAGTGCTGCTTTTCCTCTGCCAACAGCCTGCTCAGAACACACACTTCAGCCCCTCTGGCTGCTGGTCTTATTAATAAGACTATAATCTAATGCCTACTCAGAAAAATAGACCATAATCATGGTCTTATTAATAGCACGTGAAAAACTCTGGCCACAAAGCTGTCTCAGCTGAATATACAAGTTTTGCTGGTTTCTCCCCTCTGTGCTTTTAAAAGATTGCTTTTCACATAAAGATTGATGAAAAATGCATAACTTGATGGAGACATTTATCTTAATGGGTTAGTTTCATGAAATCTTTGAAACATTTTAAAGAAGCAAAGATTGCAGAACACCACCCTCTTAATCAAAACTTCCCTCTTAATCATGTAATCAAAAATTTAAAACAAAAAAGAATTAATTTAGTTAAAAATCTATATAACTCTTACAAATCACCATTCCCAACCGTTGTTTCTCCTGCTGGGACGCAGTACTGGGGTTTGAAAAGCTTTGCATAAGATCTGATTTTTTCCATCTAGCTCCAGCAAACTAATATAACCTCAGTATAGAGCCCTCAATGTCCCTGCACACGTACTTGCAGTGAAGTGTGAATGCTGCATGGGAATAGTTTAAAATATTTCTTTAATATTTTATCCTAACCGTGGCTGATGTTTGTTCATGTGCCCTCAATCTCAGGTGCTGGCAAATGGAATTTTTCCTTTTTAACTACCAGGAGATGGAACTTTCTGCCTTGTTTTCCTCTACAGTGGGTGTACTCTTTATTTAAATACATTTCAGTGATTTTCCTATTCCTCACCTCTTCTTTAGAGATTGACAGCTTCTTTCCATGGGTTTCTTAAATAATGATGTTTTTATTTATTTTCTCCTTGGATAGACAGGCAGATTCTAACATTCTTTTCTTTATACGACTATTATATTATATTTGATAATTACCTAGAGTAAGAGATAGGTAATTCTGTATATGGATTTTCAAACAATTTCAATTTTCATTCTAAATACATTAGAAAAAATACCAAACTAATTAAACTACCAATATTCTATCAAAGCCATAAGCCAACAAAACTCATCTCTTCATCCATTTTCCAGTCTGCTGTAACTGAAGCACGGTTTCCCAGATTAATAGATACAATATCACTATTTAATCCTCTCTCTCTCCTCAGTGACAGGTTATAATGATCTGATGAACATGCTACTTAATGGACTACCCAACAGTATTCAAAAGCCATGGTGACGAATGCAGCCTAGAAAACTATGGAAAATATACTAGAACATAATGAGAATTAAGAAATAAATCAGCATATAAGGAACAAGATTTATTCAGGGATATATGTGGCTTTTCCTTTCCCATAAGCATTCCCAGTTTTAAGTCCCTTGTTAATATTTTTATTGTTCCTACAGCTTCATGTGAATGCTTTGGACTCACACAAGGAATAATCTAAATTATCTTGCAGAGCAAGGTTGATGTCTCCCACATATTAATATTACCTCAGTAACTTGGCAGATAGTGTGCATAAATCACCAAAGATACACAGTGCCTCCCTGTTTCAGTATAAATATAATTTACTGTTAATTTATTACTTATATTAAGATGCACCATCACCCTGTAGCAATTACTTGTTTTTACTTTTAATAGGGCAGAAATTCATTCATCATCCATACAGGCACCTTGAGCAATAGCTGACTGGTAGCTTCTCAGAGCTCCTAGAAGGCATTTGGTTTTAACCTACCCCAGAAGGGCTGGGACAGAAACCAACTTAACCTAGCAGCAAGGGGAAATAATCAAGCTACTGTAAAGCCAGTGTATAGCTAAAACCTCTGTTTATGCAATGGGAAAACATTAGCAAGGACTTCTTTGCTTTGAAAATACTGGATAGTTTCTATGCTTATCCTACACAGGGACTCAGACTACACAATGCTTCCAGTATCCCTAGAATTTATGTGAACAGGAAGATACCGGCATCAAGTACCCTATGCAACAATGCAGTCTGTAGAGTTCACTGCGTAACCACTTGCACCCACCTACTCCAGGATGCCACCCCCCAAAGACACTTTAAGAAGTGACCCAGCTTACTGCATAGTGCACAGTAAACACAGATCTATGTGGATCTTGCCACCTGTATGCTCAAGTCAAAATGACTTTATCCAAGAAAAAAAAAAAAAAAACAAAAAAAAAAAACCCCAAAAAACCCAGAAACCCAAAGCCATAAAAACTTAAAAAAAATCCCTCATGGATATAAGATTGAACCTCTTGGAATGCCTGTGAAATGCTGACTTTATCCAAAACTTCACTGTTCTAGAGAGGAAACATCGAACTGCCAACATACTTACATCTCAATCAAGTACCAAGTTAACTTAGGTTTTAATTACTGATGTGATTAAGGCCATCAGGACTGATGTAATATACAAACAGTGCTGAATCCCTTCAGATTTCGCCTGTTCCTATATAAAATTATAAAAGGAATTGTAAAATAGTCTTTATACCTGAACACTAATCAAAAGCAGAATTTATGTAATAAAAATCTACTCATTAGGAATGTTTGTAAGCCTCAGCTTGTATAAAAAGCCTTTTCTTTAACACATTCACAATCAGCTTATCAGTATACATGTACATAAACACACTGTATTGTGTAGAACTACACAAGGACTGCTGTGTGTCTTAGCCTCCAATTCAACCTGTGTAAGAGGAAAGGCATCTATCAATTTCACTATATTCCACTTCCCACGTGTTTTATCCTTACATGCTTTACCCATAAAATATCCCCCTGACAAGCTCAAAGAACTTCACAGGGATAAGCAGGAAGCCATTTTACCAATATGAGAACCACGACAGAGAGCAGAGCAGAGACTCAAGGTCAAGATCCCAGTGCAGGAAGGGACTTTATACATACATCTAACACACCTCCATGGAAACGCACTTTTGTACAGGGCACTAAAACATCATCCTTGATGCGCTTGACCAAAGTTAAACATCCCTCTATCATAATTTTCCTAATTAAAAAGCATAAGCAAAAAAAAAAATACTCATTTAAACAGGTGGGCAAAATATTTTCAATCATAGCTCTGTACATAACAGTGGAAAGTTAAAAATGTTATATAGGTGATTTGCACTTTGTAGTACAAGGAATGAATAGGAATAACCTGTTACTTAAATAACTCAATTTAGAAACAAAATAGGACTATACTTGCATCTTTATATCTTCCTGATATTTTCTCAACATAATTTTCACTTTTCTATTCCAAAAACTAATACCCCCCCCAAATAATTCTGAAAAAAATCTAACAAAAGAAAAAAAAATCCATCAAAAAAGTTAAAATCAATAAGGCTTTCAAACTAGAGATGATGAAAGGTTGCTATCTTATTATTAACCTCATTCTTTCCTACCTAGAACACATTTGAAGANNNCATTTTAGCAAAGTTCATTAATCGAATACATGCTTTGCAATTGGTTTTTTAATCTAGTTACTAAAACAGATAACTATATAAATTCACTTCTAAAAATGCAGTGAAAACTAGTGTTTTCCAAATACTTTGCTTATTTAAAATACCGTAATCATTTCCCAGATTTACTTAAGAGTCATTTTTGTTATAAATAACTGGGTTTAATATATTTCTTAAATATATAGCCAATGATGAAGCACTAAAACACAGCCATGGGTATAATGTTATAAAAAGTTACTGTCAATAAAGTATCTGGAATATTACTCGATATGCATAGTCATGTTATTTGCAAGCAGACAGAGGGCAGAAATTAAACTGTACAGATGGCTTGGCATACAATTTATCAATGATTAACAGCAGATGCATGGTGTTGAATATGGGTGTGAATACATGCGATTGCTTCACATCTTCAGTGCCTGCATCACGAAGTTGCAGGAGTAGGGTTTTGTCCTAATGCAGAAATATAAGATGCATTACCATGAAAATGCTTGGAGACATGAGAATTGCTTTTTGTCAGCTCATATATATTTGTTAAGGTAAAATAATGATAACCCCAAGTTCTATTTCCAGCAACAGATGCAGCCTGAGAGTGATAGTGCAAGTTATGTCTTACTATTTCGTTTACCAGTCTCCACACTGATCTCCATCTGCTTGGCCTTTCCATTAAGACTGTCTTTAGATTTCAATTTGTGCCTTTCAAGTCACACTTTTCATCAGCTGGCAAACAGACAGCGAAAATCTCAGACACGACTGCTGGTTCAGGACCTGGTTCCACCAAGCAACCAGCATCTAATCTGTGTCTGGATTAGATAACCCAGAGCTACTGGTTAATAACAGAGGTTTACCAATTCCAGGACTTCACATACAGGTCCTAAACAGGATCTTGTTCCCTAAGACTGAAAAGAGCTGGAAAGAGATCCCAAGCTTTGTTTTGCATGGAAATCACAGAGGTAACTTTGCAAACTGTTCCTAAATTCTCCCATGCCTGGTACATAGTCATCCTTTGGCACATCCATCAGCAAAAAGGACATCCAGAACCCTGTTGCAAGAGAGATGACATAAGAACTTGGGGATGTGAGAAATACTCTGACCAATGGTCCATGACTGTGCATCTTATTTATTTTGAGGATCCAGCTTGCAAGTGCTAGTTTTCATTCCCACTCTCACAGATTAAAAGGCCTGCAGAGCTTCCTCCCTGAAGAGCCATATTCATGGATAGGTACTGTCTGCTCCTTTGGAATGTGGGCTAAAACATCACCCCATTTCACACAAGCCACTGAAAACATCTGAGTGACACAGCTTACATACAGGCTAAAATTAAGCTAGTGACCAAAAAAAAGCCCAAGAGATACATGATTTCCATGCAAAGTAAGAAAAACCCCACAATCACTGGCCTATTCTAAATGATGTTTCATTCCGAGAAATACGAAAATATCAATACATAACAGATGACATTTCATACAACTTACATCTCCCATCGCATAAAAAAAGATGACTATCACAAACTCCCCTTGATCAGAGAACAATAGCTTGAATAGAAATAGCTTCCAGGGTTGTTACTCCATAAAATTAGAAGACTTAACTCAGTCTTCAGTCAGCTGTGTTTAATGACAAAACTTGTGTCCCTGTTCAGCTAGTTAATAACTCATATTATCTTTCCAAAATATTCTGAACAAAAATTATTATTATGTTAAACCATTCTGCCATATTTTATTTAAGTGGTAATGCCAATGATTTTAGGTACGGCATGATCCCAATCTTTGAAATCAGACGCAGAGATGTGGAGATAATTGGGATTGATTACAGAAGTCACAACGTAACAACAAAGACAGACAAAGTATGGTCTAAATGAAAAAATGTGAGCTTTTTCTGAATAGACCATGAAGTCACACAACATATTCTAGATTGTGAAAGATCACATTTTTGTCTAAGAAGCGTTTCTGCTGTACAACTGCATGACTGAGGTACAGCAGTATCATTTTGTACTTGTAACAGGGATGCTATTTATTGTATTTTATGAACTTGAAATGTATTTATTTTTTCACTCACACTGACTTTAAGCATAGCCAAGTCATTGCAGGGAATTAAAAACTGATATACGCCGCTCCAGGTGATTCTGTAGGGTGTAGAGCAGGTAACTCTGAAGCAGATCAGCCATGCTCCATGGCCAAAGGGTATGAAATTCCAAACAACACAAAAAAGAATGGACCAAGACAAACTCCTATATATGCTAATTTCAGCAGCATTTGTAGAATAACAACCTACCCTAGGAAGTAAACCAGAGGATTTGCTCCATTGCACTAGAATTTACCTACATGCAGAGGCTTTTTAAACCACCCAAGAGTGGGCTAAGCTCAGCTTGACTTATGTTTGGTTAGGTGAAGAGTGTACCTTGTATGTCTTGAGTGTGAGGCAAGGATAATTATTTCTTACAAACATTGTTCTACGCAGACTCCCAAGTACCTGTGCTTTTGTTAAACATTCCTGATCCCTCCTCAACTTCTTACAGGAAGAGGTTCAATTGTAAAGCAAGCAAACACCCTAACTAAGCAGAACAAATAATAAATTCATCTCTAGCCAGCTTCAACAGTTATACTTCAAGCAAACAGCTACAGAGCAACTCAGCATGAGTGCGTCTATCAGTGGGAGTCCACAACTCCTTCATACAGGTACAGTCTTCCTCCCGCCAAATTAAATTCTCAGGTAGTAACACTTCAGCTAAACTGCAAAAAGGAGGATATTCCGAATTACAAGAGATCTGCTGCAGCCATTTAACTACAGCAATATGATTAAGACATGTAAACCTGCTGGCAATTTCTTGCAAGGCAGCTCCTGTTGGGTTAGCCGTGCTACAGGAGCAGCACATGCTCACAGGATGATGACAGCAACCCAAAGAGTAAGCCAGCTACTAGTTCCCAGCTTCCTCCAGCAAACCTGGAGGAGTGACAGAAGTTTGTGTTTTCAAGGACTGTTTCAGCAGAAATAAGGCAGAAACTTGAACAAGGCACATAATCATCTTAAGGATTAAGTTAAGTCTATCAGAAGCTGTCATCCCTCTTCTCCCCTTGTCTGGCTGCTGAACTATTTTTCCCTCAGACATCCAAACATCAACAACCTATTTCTGACCTAAGATACCAGCAATACTAGACACATTTCACCTACACTATATTGCACCAAACATGGCCTGAAATGACAGAGATTGGAAGAGGAAAAGTAACTTAGGTGAAATCAGACCAATGAACTTACTCCAGAATTATAGCAGCTTAACTACAAATGAAATTGGACTGATATCTCTGGTTTTATAGCCACTGGAGTAGTATAGCAGGTATTGGGCCAGCTGCCACAGACGGTATTTGTTAGGGAGGGCTTCTTTCCCTCATAAACCATGTGAACCAATTTCACTAGTCAGAAAATAATTATACAGGTTTGCACATCTCAAAAGCCTTTGGAAAAAATTGTATGTTGGCTGTCAATTCAGAATTTGAGTCTATTGTTTCATTTTATTTTGCTCAGAGTATAAAGCCATTACATGATTACAATTAAATAAGACTGTTTCCTTGAGAACTGTTTAAAATATTCTAACATATTTGTCTTAGAGCTTCATTAATCCGTTTCTAATTCATTCTGCAGGTTTACTCAACAGCTGTGCCTGATGTAAACTGCAAATCTGGATAAAATTAAAGCTGCTATACCACTAAATCACTTTATTTCCAAAGACTTCACAAAAATCTTCTGTTACTTCAGATCACAATGGTCTACAGGTTATTCTACCTACAAGCAAGTAAAAGTATTCTTGCTGCTACAAAAGAAACAAGCATGAAGTTTAAAAGTGAAATGAATTTAGGTACTAAGCACAGCAATTATTCTACCCTACCATCTACACCTTTTCTTTAGGTTGGAGATCAGTCTTCATTTTTAAGATGCCATGTGCAGTACCAGAACAAAGCTGGAACTATCGTTTTATTATTATTTACAGTGTTGTAGCAGCTATCACAACCTGCAGGTTTTCTTACAAGTCGCTGAATTTCAAAGAAACAGTGAAAAGCAGCTGTAACTAAATATGGTTTATGTCAAAGATGATTTACTGTAGCAAACACCCCTTCCTCCTTCTGTTTGAGTAAAAATATAATTAAGGAGCCTAGCTACACAACATCTTCTAAATAAAAAGAAATGCTGCCCTTTGAGCATTTTGGTTGATTCCCAGCACTGCAGTACCTACAACAGAAAAATCTCCCTGGGCTCACCTACAAGACAATTCAGTAGTGTCTTAGGATGCAAGCATTCAAGCAATGAGGTGAGGTAGCTCATTATGAATGTATCTCTGCACCCTTCAGGCTTTACTATGGTATTACTGTATGGCAGAGCTCCTTTCCAATTTAGGCAATGTTACACTAATTGAGTATGCATGCACACGCTCTCCCATCTCTGATTAATTAGCACCACTCTAGTTCTTCACATCAATCTTGTGAAAACCACTGTGACTGATCTTGTCTCACTTGGAGCTTAAAATTACTTTGCCAATAGCATAACATAATACTTCAGTATAAACAACAACAAAGATGGGACTCTGTGGCGGCCCCACAATCGTTCCTTTCATGTTGCACATCTCTCCAGTGCTTTTGAAGACAAAGGACAAGACTTTACTAACAGCAGGCAAATGCAAGTCAGAAGAATTAAGACATACTAGATGCCCTTTATTTGAACAACTGTGTCTCTGATCAACAACACATTCTTTTGCAATTCCTTATTTGAGAAGATCACTTCAAAGGTCACTTTTGTCTCCCCACCCTTCCTTCTGAGGAGGAAAAGGCCCATCAAGCATTCCAGAGTAACTCCTGGAGGATTACTGGTAATACTAGACACAGTCAGAGTACATCTCATGACCCAAAGCCACTCTGCTGTATTTCCCTTTCTTCAACTTTGGCAGAAGACTTTCTATCTATCTCTTTCCAGCAGCCACTCTGAACGAACGCAAAGGAGCAACATGAATTGCAGACTGTTTTTTCTCACATTGTCTTTTGCTACTGACGAGTCAAATCGCTGAGCCAAGAAATGTCAGAAGCACAGAGATGAAGGCGGATGATTTCAGGGCAGAAGTGAAGTTTTCAGGCACAACTTTGCTACTGGACCAGGCTGCTTTCATCACCTGTATCACAACTCCCAGCCTAGCCTAAGGCTGCACAGCTGGCTCCCTGCTCCCAGCCTGCTTCCAGCCACTTTGTTTTACACATTCTGCTTTCTCACAGTCATCAGCCCAGAATTCACAGGCCATATTGTCTGCCTCTGAATTCACTTACTAGTTTTAACACAGAATTTACTAAGCTCCTCAAGCTGTACGTTTCTGAACAAAACTGCAAGAAAGGTTTTGCAGCTACTACTAACCTTTTTCTAACCTCTTCAGAGCTGCAGCCTTCCAGCTGAGTGCCCTATTATAGGTTTGTGGTCTAAGACAGGAAATAGAGCAAGTCAACATCACAGGAAAAGGTTGCCCCGGGAAGATGTGGCTATTCCATCCCTGAGAGTGCTCAAGGCCAGGTTGGACGGGGCTTGGAGCAACCTGCTCTAGTGGAAGATGTTCCTGCCCATGGCAGGGTTTGGAAATGGATGAGCTTTACACAAACCATTCTATGGTTCTGTGAAAGGACGAGATCTACCTCAGTTCTTCCACCACCGTATTTTAGCAACTCTACTGGGAATTTCTGCACAGGGGGACATGAAGGTGCAGCACACCAGTAGGAGCCACAGCTGTCCTTGCTGGTTCCTGAGCACTGGTTTGCTTCTGTGCCTGCAAGCCCTCTCCCTCCCGTTGGTCCCAGTGGGAAGCAGATCCTTTCAAGGAGAAGATGTACACTCTGCCCATAGCATTGCAAAAGCAAACAGAGCTCCCTCCCAAAGAGGCATCAGGATCCCAGTGAGGTTGTCACTGTGCTTGTTCTGGCTGCCTCCCTTACCCGGTACTCCAAGGACAAGTCCTGCGTTCCTTTTATAGTTGCGGAAACTGGGTGAGAAACAGATTTGCCATTAAGTTGAAACCGAGAAGATGCTAAAACCAGCCATTACCAGAAGGTTTACAAAGGCTGAGATTTTGAAAGTGCCCTGAGGGAAATCAAGAACCTCACAGAAATTAACGGAAACTAAATGTCCAAAAACCCATGGGCGATTCTGAAAATCCTATCAAAGCATCTAATACTTCTAGCTGCAAAAGACACTAACATTTAAACCAAAAGCAATTCTATCATGGACTAAGAATCAGTTTCCAAGTAAAAGAATTGCAAAGTATTAAACCAATTAGTCTGTTTGACAACTTGACATGGTTCTTCTCAGATGATGAGAAGGCTGCAGCACGGCAGGAAATAGTAAGGTCAGGACATAAAACAAGAATTAACTTCTTAGAAGTCTCAGAAATCTACAGTTCAGAGCTCAGACCCGTGTGTGAAGAAATAAGCATTTCTTTGTATTTGGCAAGCATAATGTGGCTATTTATTACCTACACATAAGATTTATGATCCTCCTAACTATTCATTAACTTGCTTTGAAGTGTTTAGATTTTATAAATACCATGATAGCTGATTGCTTCTTTTTGTGCTTCTATATTCCTTTTTTGTCCTCCATAACAAAGGTATAATATGCAATATGGATATTTTCAAGTAGTACGTACTAACCTTCCTTAGAGCCTTTTCTCAGATAACTAGCTTCAGCAGATTATTCACTCAAGACAGGGTTGCTTGTTCAGCTTGTGTAAGACCAACCCTTGCCAGTGTGAGTGGTACAGGAGATTTAAATTTAAGCTTTATTTTACATGGGGGAAAAAAATCTACCACATCTGAGAGCTATATAAAAGGTCACATAAGTAAACAACAGGGACTCAGAGACACAACTGGTAAGTGCTCAAAAAGAAAAGAAAAAAACATTGACATTAAGAAACACATTTGCTGCTACTTCAAACACCACAGTTAAATTCAACCTTGCTTCCTTGTTTGGCCTATGATATTAAGCTACGTGCCTCCCAACCCGCACACGCACATTTTCATACCATCAAGGTTTATATGAAAATGCCTTGTTTGCTGTTAACAGTGACTTGCCTACAATTGGTTTCATGGGTGCCTGAAGCAGGACAATCACCAGCCCAGCCTGGCAATGAGAAAATGACAAAACAGCGTTTTACCACAATTCCCCAGACCTCTATTTCTGACGACTCTGATGCTGTAAGAAAGAAGATTCAATTAACCAGATTCTTTAGGCTTACTCATTCAGCATTTTATGAGCCATCTCACCTCTTATCAGGCTAAACCAGATATTTATTATAACAATAAGGAGATTTCATACTAATGTTTCACATTCACTGAAGCTCAGAAATATTAAACAAGATCATTTACTGCTGTCTGCTGCCATTTAAAAAATTGCATTCAGAAAACATGAGGTGCTCAAAGGTTAATTTGGATTAATGTCAATGGATTTTGCTAACTTTTCCCAGTCCTTGATTCCTGTACTTCCTCGAGGCCATAGAGGCCTCTCCAATTCATGTGGAACAGAGCCCGGATAAGCAGAGATAGATACTACATGCTGTAATGCTTTCATCTAACCCAACCCACCCTGTCCTTCCAAGCAGCTTCTAAATACTAACAGACTTTTCAAGACATTCAGGTGGAATAAAGCAGAGAGGACTTCTAGATTTCTTTATAAGCCCTCAAAGACCTACCCCAAGGCTGGCCTGTCTAGAGGCTACAGCTGCCTAGCCTGTGCTCAAACCACAGGAAAAGCATGTCTCCCTGCTGCATAAAGGGTTAAAAAAACCCCAGTAAAGGTTAGACAGCAAGCAAAATGGATGCCCCATGAAAGGCACATGTTTCCTCCACACTACCAAGCTAGCAAGCATCAGCAGGCACTAACACATGAGTACAAGCAGGCAGGACCAAGAAACACAAAGAAATATAAATTATACCAGAATCCGACTCCAAATAGGGAACGAGTAACTATGCAGAATTAAATATGTAATTTCTTTGTCTCCCCTTCTTTACAGAAAGGTAGAGTAACAATACAGAATGGGACAGATGAGAAAGACAGATGGCTGGACCTTGTGGAATTTTGGAAACAAGAAATGGGAGAAGCATACAGAGAGGGAAAGGCATTAGAATTTAGAAACCATTCTGCAGCTGAAGACAAATTTTAACAGATTAAAACCATATGCCTTTTCTTCCTAAAACAGTACCAGTCACTAGGCTCCTGAATATAAATCATGCTGTACATGCTTTAAGTACTGTCCTGGCATCTGTTGCTATAAAACATCGAGTATCCATGTGATATGAAGATACTATTTCCAATCACTGCCTTTATATTTCTTTGTCTTTTGCTGAATCTTCTACTGTCATTGCTACTTTCTTCCTCTCAAACAACAAAAAAATTGGTGTATAAGGATCCATACTATAATTTGCCCCACTGCATCTTGGTTCTCGGTAGCACTCCCGTTGGCACAGCAGTTATTTATGGGAAACAGCATATTCTTTTTTCTCCCAGCTGCTCAGCCACAACACAGCAAACAGGCTGTAGGAAGGATGTTATTCACAAAGTCAGTTTCAGTTTAAAAAGAAGCTGTATTTTACTGCTAGGGCACATAACCAGTTTACAATGGCAAGTAAACTATGTATTTAGTAGCAGATAAAAAAAAGTGTTTTTTTAAGTTGACATTTGCAATTAGGTATGAGTTTCTTCTATGGGACATACTCTGGGTCAGGCTGCCTGGGCAAGTTCATCACCATTTTATAGCTCCCAACGTACACTGCATTAATCTCAACAGAGAAGGACTCATATGGCTCTACTCTGCTTGCCTTGCTCCTCATGGGACCGTGATAGCCAGCTGCAGCAAAAACAACACTGAGTGCTGCTCAGCTCAATGGACAGCAGCAATGGGAGAGGGAGATTCCTTCAGGAACAAAGATCATTAATGCAGACATCCCTGGCTTGAAAGCTGATCTCATCACAAGTGTAGCAGGGGAGGAGACGATGGGAGGAAGGTGGGGCAACACAGAGGATTTCTGTTAGAGAGATCTGCTGCACAGCAGGGTGCAGGCAAGAACACATCTGGGTGCCCAGTGTATAAATTGTTTTGATGGCTCCTGAAGTGCTTAAACCATGGAAGTATCCTCAGACAGCGATGGAAATTACACTGCTATGTGAGCACTGTCCCACTGTGGCAATTTCAGAAGAAATTCATGTTCAAAGCCTCTTTCCTGAACTAGTGAGCAGTGAAACAAGTCTCACTTTTGCAGCAAATGGAAAGAGGAAGGAAGGCATTTAAGTCACTTATTGGGCTAAGAGGGTAATTCCATAACATAGAGAACATAACACAGATGTGGTAGCATGGCATTAATATTATTAATGAACTGTGGCCTATATGCTTCCATTAGCATTGGGCTTCCACGGCCTAGATGCGCTATGAACATGCAGGAGGAAAACCTGTACAGCAATGAACTCTGCAGAAGGAAGTGCAAATGTGCGGTAATCTGTAAAGTATTCTCTTTTATTCAATGGTGTTATGTTTTAGAAGGCAAAAATGAATGATGACTTCAGAAGGCGTCTAAAATCCAAAGTAAAAACAGCTTCTCTGTTTCAAAGCCTTTCCCTTTCCTGTTCAGAAAGAGTCTTTACTTCCCTCTTCTGCAGAAGGGCTGTAGTACGAATTTATGGCAGCAAGACACAGGTCTGGCCATCCGGGAAGGCTCAGCCCGCACAGCAGCTCAACCACCACATATTCCAAACCCATTATTTTTCATTCTTAACTTAACCATCAAATACTTTCCAATGCCAGAGAGCATTTACTGCCAGAAAGCTATTTTCTGCTTTGTATTCATTGTTCATATAAACAAGAGAAGAAAATAAAAGGAGTAAGAGATTAACATAAGGTTCTGGAACTCCAGAATGCAGCAAAAAAACATATTACATGATATTTTTTAAAACATGCTTACCTAAGTATCCTCTAACACATTTTAGTGAGGGGGGGGGGGCTTTAATTTTTAAACTAACTTAAAGCAGGGACTCTCCTTGATGAGTCTTCCATGGAGTATGATGAACAAGGAACATAATGGAGGCAAAATTCAACAGATTAGATTCTACTTTCCCCAGAACCAGTTCCTATTAAGGAGTTCTGGCTGTCTTCAGCCTGCCACTTTTTAATAAAACAATAAAATTTCTCCTACATCTGCAATCCTGAAGACTTTCAATAATAGCACTTGCATCTTCATAGAATCATAGAATACTTAGGGCTGGAAAAGACCTTAAGATCACCTAGCTCCAACCCCCCTGCCATGGGCAGGGACACCTCACACTAAACCATATCAAACCATCCACTGCACGTCCCGCAATCTTGACCTTACACTTCATCATCAAGGGCACACTTTGACTAAAACTGCTCATCCAAACTCACTGCAATGCAAACACATACTAGGAGTTTGGCTTAAATGCTGAATCATGTCATTCTGCTGTATGGGTTAAGAAAAAAGGCATCACAAAATTGTTTGCCATCCTGTTGAGTGTAGATGGAAGTTCCAGTCTTGGTCCCTGCCTAATAACCCATGGTCCTCAATACCCAGAATAGCAAGAAGAAATATGAGCTACTCTGCCCATGCAATACCACTTCGATATTCATATGTATCATTGTGCATTATATCCTCAGATACAAACTAAAGTTGCTTTGAAATTAGATAGGCATTTATATCCTTTCTCAGACTGCACTGATTTCATGAGGAAAAATGGCTTTGATATTTCATAAATCTGTGGTTATATTTAGTTTGTTAAGTTGTGGTTATGTTTACTTCGCATTCTGGAAATATTTGTGTGACCTACACTCCTCAGCAGATACAAAATTAGAAGATTCTGGAGAAAGTTCAAAATGGTTTTTGTGCAACACAACTGTGAACATTTGTGCCTTTAATTCCATCACTCTTTTCCTTAAGGGCCCACGCTATCATCTCTAGCTGAAGATCTTTCTTTCTAACCTATGCTCAAACCCATTACTCTCAATGGTGACTAAACTTTAAGTCTACTCCCAGACCCATTTTGTAGGAATGTTGTTTTTACATGAGGAGTTGGTTATCTCAGCCATTCTTTGTAACAAAAGAAACTTGCAAATTCAAAAGCAGTTACGTTCAACAATGAACTTCAAGTTGGACCACAGACTAAACTCATTCATATAGCAGGGGTAAAAGGGTAAAACAACTTATAAATTACTATGATAATCAGAACTCATTAACTGTGACCTGTAATTTAAAACAGGAATGTTATCTATTTTCATCTTGAAGGAATTAGAAGAAGCCATGGTTTCCTGTTCTAGGGTGTTGCCCAAAACTGCTCCAAAGAAGTCTGCAAAAATAATCTTTCTAGTTCTGTTTGAAAAGAAATGCTTGGAGCTTTTCCCATTAAGAAAGGAAATAGGCTTGTCTGAAGTGCAAAACCTTTGTATTCTCCAAAGAATACAAACAACCAAACAATTTAAATTTTTTGGGGGGCAGTCGAGGAAAGAGAAGGGAAGCACTTATGACATGGGATGACTGGATTTTTATTTCAATGCCATAAGTAGACTTAAATATGCAGTCTGACTAATATTTGTTTAACTCAGCTTCACTAAAGTAATTACTTGAATACATAGCACAGTTAGATGACAAAGCAGCAGGAATGAAACAATGAAATAAAGCTCTCCCAAATAACTCCTAATCTTTAAAGATAAAACTGCTATCTAGGTTTACACTAGCAGAATACAAAATGGTTTCCTGAGATATTCTGGACAGTAACTATGTGTTATAAAGGAGCTGCTAGACAAGAGCCATTTTTTATTTTAAAGTACCCCAGTCAGGCACCTCTCCGCATTTTGAAGTTCCTCTTGTTGCTATTTATTCTCTTGTTTTAAATGCTGTAGGTGTTTTTCATCTTTCCAATGCTGCTCTTCAGAAAGATGCTGCAGCCAGGAATGGAAGATGAACCCAAATCTGAAACGTGGCCACCACCCATGCGGCCCTAAAGAAATCAGTCCATGCAGATAGGTTTCTGAGCCAGAGGGGATGAAATAGTTCTGACTTTCACAGAAGCAGGCAAACATGAGGGCTATGTGGTGCAAGATAAGACTCTGACACACTTGAAACTTCTCATTAACTGTTCTCCACAGTTCACATACTCTTCTTCATTAAAATATACATGTTCTCACCCCAACACATTTATAACATTACATTACAGGTCTTCCGCAGTAAAAACCAAATAACATGGCAATCTCAGCAGAAGGAGGCTACCTCTGCAGGGTGTAAAATGACTAAAAGAAAAGCTAATGAGTGCCCAGGAAGAGGGCCAGCAATAGCTGAGAAGTATAATCTGGAACTTGGAATCAGGGGTACTTTTGCTGCCAAATGTATGTTATGAGCTGTTGCAACGACTGTCTGTCTGTTCTTCCACAGGAGCCAGCTAAAAAAGGCAGTCAGGTCCCTGCAAACATTCTCCTAGTTTTGACCTAGAGACTGCAAAGCAAAGGGATTACTCCATTTGCATGAAGACTGCGCTTGAAGCAATTACGAAAAACTGCAGCAATGAAATTCTATTCTGCTGCTGTATTTATAGCTGAAACATGGCTTGCAAATAATAATTCCAAAACATTTAGGGAGTCTCACAAACAAAGGCAATTTCACACATTTCATATGATTTCATAGAGACAAAGCATCATAAAAATGAATTGTAAAAACGATATCAGAGACAACTGATTAGTTCATCTTCTTCATTTCCTGCCATGGCAGAATTTTTCCCCAGAGTATATTTAAAAGCATACTCTAAATCTTAACAAAATTAGTAACCCTACAACTATGTAGGACTTAGCAAGAACAAGTGGTTTCTTGCACAAAAATGGTCTAAACATTCAGGGGGGAGGGGGAGGGTGGGAAGTAAAG
>JAOEHY010028366.1:0-35741 GCA_025447955.1 Psilopsiagon aurifrons
GTCCCATGAGAGAGGATTTTGCACCTGTAGAACCTGCAGAAAGACAAAGAGCTGCCATGCTGCCTTCCAGGACCCTTCAGTTTCATGACTGCAGTGACACCAGGACAGTGTTAAGGCTGCTTCAGTGTATTAATCTTTCGGCTTTCACATAGCTCTGCTTATTTCTCAAACTAATCTACCGTGAGGCATCTTCTGTGCAGAAGTCACATGAGGAATGTCAGCTGAAGGGTAACGATGAGGGAACAATGCTGCACAGGCAAATTCATTTGCAAGACTTTAGAGCTTTAGGGCAGTGTTTGAACAAAGAGTTTTGTTCCTCGGTGTTAATTTATAGTGCACTAGCTCATCTGAAACTGTTACTGCATTGAAATATTTTATCTCACTTTTAGCAAGCCATAAATTCTCTCTGTCATAGTACAGCACGCTGGCTTGTGTATGCAGACAAGACTAAAGACAGTCCAGACCACTGCTCCCAGTGTATTAAGTCTTTAAACTCAGATTTTCAGCTTAATTTATTGCAGAAGTAGTTTACTTATAAATTTGTAAGGGATCTACAGTTCCATGCTGTGCAAAGGGCAGCTGCATCTTCTTTACACCTGGATGATCCAGGGAGTGCGCTATGTTGGTGTGGGTGAAACGTGGCTACTTTGGGGGGCTCATCTGAGAAGCAGGTGAATAAGAGTTCTGATGGAGGATGCAGATCATGAGATTGGCCTGATCCAGCACCAGCTAGTTACCATGAAATGGAGCACAGGTACCCAGGGGTCTCAGCACTGGGCAGCCTGGGATGTGGGAGACTTCATTGCTTTGCTCCTCCTCACACAAATACTTAGTGCAGAGGAAGAGTGGGGAAGATAAAAGAGGGAACAGAGGGAGGTAGATGCATAAGGGGATGGATGTGTGTGTGAGGAGGGGAAGCCAGGAAGCGCTGGGAAGTGTGGGCAGAAGGGCTTTGGAAGGGGCACCAAGTTTCACATTGTTTACCCAAGCCTTCCCTCAGTAACTGTCTCCACTGGTTTTACACCGCTGATGCTACATTTCAACTGATCTCCAGATTGCTATGGACAGCCCTTCCATATCACAGCTTTTAAATACAGTGTTATCTAGTCCTGCTTTGTCAAACCTCCCTCTCCTCTGGCTGCTTAGGGACTCCTGGAGCAATTGTAGCTCTGGGAATGCAGACAGGAAGGTTGTTCTCTCTAAACAGAATGGCAGCAGATCTGTTAAGCTGCAGGAATGTGTATCACAAAATCACCTCTATTTAGTTTTTACACAGAAGGGTAGTAAAACACTGAGCAGAAAAAGAGATCTTGCCTGGGAAATCAAAGCTCCTTGCATTTCTTTTCAGTTTTAAGACAGTTTTTTTGCAGCCATAGGGAATGATGAGCATTGAGAAGGTGAAAATCCTGACAAAGTGTCAGTGGTAAATGGCATCAATATTCCAGGCTCCTTGTTAGTACAGTTGGGGTTTGCAGAGTCATGAAGATTCTTCTCAACTGCTTTTGGTTTTTGATGTACTCTTGGGCACTATCTATTACTATCAACCTGCTCTGTTTGGGAAGGAAGAAATTGTGGCAGTTAGTAGTGCAAAAGCTTTATGAGAGCACCGGTTTTGTTTTCTGGGCTTTAATAAGTTTTAGCAGAGTCTGGAACTACATCTACAGGTCTTGTAAGGACAGGTAAGTTCTTATGTATTTTCAGATGGTAGCACCACTGTAATGGTAACTTGAAAGGCCAGTGTTTGTTAAAAAGAATTCTGCTTTGTTTCTGTAGCTTTCTTTTGGCAGAAAATGGATTTTCTACATATCCAAGGGGCACCTGTTCAGCTAAAGCCTGTTTAGAAATTCTGCTCAATCTGTGCTTATCCTTTTATAACTGCATTTAAAAGGATTTAAGCTAATTTAGCATCTATGAAAAATATATATAAAAAAAGAAAACGCCAAACTCTGATACATGAGACTTTAATCTATTTTAGTAAAGTTAATTTGAATTGACGCTTTATTTAGTAAATATGTTTTGCATTGATTACTCCAGACTGCCAGGAAGGAATCTGTGTCAGTACTTGGACAGTGGTTGGAAATAATAGACTTAGGTAATTTCTTGTACAGAGTAGGCAGTAGTACTTTCAGTTCCAGCCAAACTGCTAAAATCGGTGGAACAATGATAAAAGATAGATTTGAACAAGTTATGTGATGGCGTGATTTTTGAAGTAAATGGTTCAGTGTGAAGGTCTGAAGTAACCAAGTCATTGAACCCATCAAAAAGCATGACAGGTTCATATCCCTCAGTCCCTGATTTGGGAAGTGTTTTAAATGTTTCTAAGGACATTGACATATTGCCATAGAAAGCCCCAAACCTCTGTAGAAGGAGTGGACACCTGCAGGTATCTGTCAACCAGTAACTTGCCTGCATCTGAAGTAGCCTAATTTTCTTCCAAGGCACGCAACAAGGTGAATATAAATCTGCCAGGATGAAGTCTGTTCTGATAGAGGGAAAATTAGTATTATTTACAATATCCTTAGCAAAATATAAGTGTCATGCTGTATTTTTACAATCTTTTTTGATTCATGCAATCTTTTCCATGCTCCTGCTCTCATTACAAGTTACTGCTATGTTTGCTGTCATCTTTGGTGAAATAAAAACGAGTTTGGCATCAAAAATAGGTTCCTTGCATCCGTGGAGTCTTGGCTCACAGTATCTGACAAATTGCTTACACCAATATTACACATTTTACGTGACGTTTATTATTGGGGTGCAATTCATTAGAACAGACATAATTTTTTACAGGGCTGGAGATTGGTTGTAAATTGTAGAGAAACATTAGTGTGTGTTTAGAATGAGTAGAGAAAGAGATGGCTGAGATCTCTGTAAGAAACAAGTGCCTGAAGTGAAACTCAGTCTGTATTTTAATGAAAACATCTTGGTTCTTATCAGCTTGGAAAATGAGATAACTTGTTTAGGTGACTAAATAGGGATATCGAAGTCAAATTGTTGTAAGAAAAGAAGGAGAAAGGGCGGGATTTTTTACAACCTTATTTTATCATTTGATCCTTCTTGATCTGAATTTTATTAGTATGAAAACATTTACATAGGCGGTTTGGAGTGTTTTGGAGAATAAACCAACTGTGACTTGTTATGGCAACAAAGAACAGCAACAGTTTGTTTCGCATCTTTCACCATGTGAAATTAGTTATTATGTGTAAGATTATCATACAGTGAGACAAACATTTGCTGAAAGTTTTTGTTAAAGAGCAACATATTCTAATCAGGCATCTGTAGATTCCCAGTGTACAGGTTTTGTTGGCATTAGAAATAAATGCTGGATGCAGACTTCGATTTTTCTCTCCAGATTGGGACACTGCAATGAAGAGTTCATGGGACACATCGTTATAGCTTAGAACCTATTCAAAAGGAAGAGCTGTCAAGTTTGGATCTACTTTTTGACGTTTAGAGGTTATTCAAACTCCTCTGAAATGGAAACAGAAGTAGACCAAATACTTTTGCATTAATCAAACCAAGCAGCTAAGCTTTAGTTGCATCTATTTAATTTCAAGTGAAACCACTCTGTTAGCCACATGCATGATGATATCACCCCTGTTTTGCAGAAGTAAGAGGGGATATGCATAATGGCTATCAGGTGAGGAAGCGTTCCAAGTGAACAATGAGCCATGAAGCGGGTGAGGGAGCAGGGAATGAGGTTTAGCATGCAGCTGGGGGCTCTTGCCAGCAGTGACTGCTTGAAAAGGGAAGAGGGAGGAAGCTGCCATTGGAAGGGGTAATGCCTACTTTATGGGTGACTTGGGAAGCACAGGTTAATGCTTGGGAAGGAAGTCACCACAACCAGGAATGGATGGAGATGTGAGTCTCCTCACTTGCAGAATCTGCTACTTTTTAAGCACAATCATTTATCTCTGTGTAGACATCAGAAGAGCCAGCAGAAGAATGCTTTGCATGGCTCTGTATCCAAGTGTGTTGGGGGAAAAAATAACCTCTTTTGTTCTTTTTGCAGTTCATTATTCTGATACATTTTCTGATGGATGGCTTGCGGACATCATTCACAGTGCTCCTCTGTGAAGCTTAGAGCACTTTTTCAGCAGCACTATTACTTGGAAGATGCTTACATTCATCAGCTGAAGCCAGAGGAAAATATTGGCGGTGAAAGCAAGAGATTGCTTAAAAGTGACTAACGTTTCTCTCTTTTCTTTTTTTTTTTTTCCTCCACTTTTTTTTGTTTCAGCATTACCAGAACCTTTGCATCAGGTAAAACAGAAAAAGTGATCTTCCAGGCACTTAAGGAATTAGGTCTTCCCAGTGGAAAGGTATTTAGTGGTTTTGAACAGCTTTTTGCTTTACTGCTGTATTGATGAATGGTTCACATCTATAGCTGTGGTCTAAGTCATTTGCTTCACATAAAAACATGCCTGTTCTTCCTGAGTAACTTCCTAATTACTGTAGGTTGTTTACTAAAGCTGAACTGTAATTAAATCTGTACAATAGAGTGGTCCTTAAACCTCTTAGATGAGGCTTTCCTGGTTTTCTGTAATAGGCTACTTTTCATTCATTTCTCAATGTTCCTTGGCTTCAGCATCCTGAAGTGTGTACATTAAAATGCACATTATTTTGGACTTTTGGGGGGTTTATTAAGCTTCAGAAGAAAAAGGCCGTTTTTCAGTTTGTGTTACATAGAATTAATGTTACTGTAAGGTCAGAAGATAAGCACAAACAGATGTATGAGAAAGATGAACTGAGAACTGTTTTCAGAAAATGGAAAAGAAATTAGCTAATCTTAAACTAGATGATCTAAAACTAGTAGCTCTTCTATACTAGTAGGTAAAGAGCTAAACCAAGTCTCGGTTGCTCTGTCTTGATATGCTGTTGGCAAAAGGCCATACAAGTCCTCCTTTGCTGGGTAAATGTACCTTTGCATTTTGTTGCAGAATGATGAAATTGAGCCTGCAGCATTTACTTATGAGAAGTTTTATGAGCTCACCCAAAAGATATGTCCCCGCACTGACATAGAGGACCTCTTCAAGAAGATGTAAGTTCAAATTTAATATAGTCTTGCTTTAAACTCATTTTGCTGCATTTTTTAGTCTGTAACTAATAGTGACAGAAACTGTCAAGATTGCCTAGCCTTGAATCTTAGTAGCATCAGCAGTACTTTAAGGCAAACTCAAGTCTATGTTTTTCCCCTTCCTTCCCTCTCAGATTGTTAATGTAAAAGTTCACTCTGTATTTTAGAGCAACTTTTACATGAGTTAGAGGAAGCACCTGGAACTCCTTTAATTTTTTGCATTGGCTTTACTAACTACTGTAGTTTTAACTTGCTCCTTTAGGTGATTAACACAGTATGAGAACTAGTGAAATCAAATAAGAAATGTGAAGTGTAAAAAGTTTCTTCACTCAATTTATTCTCAGCTGGAGGGCTTACATGTTGTTTTATGAAGTAATATTTGTTAAGTTGTAGGAAGTATGGGAGATAAACTGTGCCAAGCGTAGACAGTTGGTATGTTTTCTGTGACTGTTCATTTTGAGATTGTAGAGCTACTTCAGGTAGAAAAGTAGGTGGTTTTAAAAGTATCAACAATGTCAGCATTTAAATCATACCTACTGTAGCATCATATATGAAAACTTACATTCTCTAATAAATTTCTTTTCAGCAATGGAGACAAAACTGATTATTTAACGGTAGACCAATTAGTGAGCTTTCTAAATGAAGTAAGCTTTTTCATACATTAACTACCATACAAGTCTGTCTGCAGTGGCTTGCTTCTTCCGACCTTTCCATTGCATGAATCATGCCATTATTTGCTGTGCTTTTGATCCGCTGATCTTTCCATTATGGTAACATCCAGGTGCAAAAATCAGCTTCAACCTTGTATGTTGTGCTTTTTACGTGTTGGCTTTGCAGATTGCTTCTGTTGATTACTTGCTGTTGTGTTATGTTCTGTGTTGTGTATGTTGTATACATTTTATACTGTTACGTTCAGCAGTTTCAACTAAAATACACCCAGTGTTTATTATAAGCAGTTACTTTACCTGTCAGCCACAGCTAAATGAAATATATTTCCTAGTCCTTCTCAATAACAGAATAAGTGAAATAGGGTTTTATAAACAGTGGTTTGATTCTCCCTGACAGTATTATTTCAATCTATTACAAATCTAAAGAGTTAAGAGGATATTTTAAGAGCTTGTATATGATTTTTAACATCCTGTGTGTGCAGAATAAGAGGAAATATTTCTATTGCTGTATTTCCAGAATGCAATTGTTGGCAAGACTATTTGTTATTTCTTAATAACATCGTGAGTGTGCAAAGTAGTTCAATAGACAGCGTGGGTTTGGTTTTTTTTTCTATCCTTAAAGCGCAGTAAGTTATAGAAGACTCATTCAGAGTTGCAACAATAAATGCACTATGTAGATCTAACAAGATCATTCATAATGGGAAATAGGCACATTTGGCTTGGTTTTGCACCAGTTGGTTCTTGTTGGTGGACCATGGACAGCTGCTTTACCTCTTCATGATCTTTTAGGATGCATTGCCAAAAAATCTCCCCATCCGAAATTATTTTACTAGTTATAAATCTATTTTATGTATTTTTTATGAATTCATAAAGTTACATATGTAAGTGTATTTAAATATCTGATGCTGCTATAGGAAGATTAAGCAGTAAGTTCCCTATATGTCAAACTTAGAATATAATTTTCAGTAGGGAATGCATGTCTTACTCTTCAGCAAAACTGAATTACATATAGAAAGAGTATTCAAAAAGAGAAGACAGAAAATGAACAGCTTCAGTACTAATGGTTACATACTTGGGGCCTTATTTCATATCCTCATAGTTCTCTCTATTAGCAAATTGGAGCACATGCTTAATCTTACTACTGCAAGATATTCTTTTGTCACAGTGGCTCAATGTTTGCAGGACTGGGATCATAACTAAGGCATGTCATTTTTGCTTCTGCATTGAAGAGAGAGAGGGTAACAGTTTGGTCTAAATTAACTATTCCCTTAAAGTATCTTAACCCTCAATTCACTTGTAGGGATAGACACACCGTTGCTTGAGGCACACGGCCCTGTCCCATCATTGCACCATACCAGCTTCTGATTATTCTTTTAGTGGTAATCCACATTTTTTAGTAAACTCCTATTTTATCATTATTTTTAAATTGATCTCTGTAGTTATGTTGAAGTGTGCTTCTTTGAAAGCCAAACTGCTTCAGAAGAGCTGCCAGCACTTGTAAGAGCTTCCTGGCTGCCTCCTGGTTAAAAAGTTAAAGCTTTATTGTGCTTTCAGGTTTGTATTGGTTGAGCAGTTCTTTTTACAGAGCTAGAAGTCTTATTTCATGGGCAGTATTTGAGAAAGCTGCATCTTGTTGGTTACACTGTTATCAACACCACGCATCTTGCAATTAGCAGTATTATAGGTGAGCCTTTAGTTGGTGACCAGAGCTGGGAAAAATAAGTGAAGTGGCTTTACAGAATAAAGGACATTCATTCTGATGACTGAAACTAATGCCTTTGGCTCTGTGCTGGAAGTCTTTTGGTCTCTAAATAGAGTTTAAAGTTTTGGTCATGTTTTGAAAGGCACTAAATGACCTAGAATCAATCTCCCTTCTGAAGTGATCATTTCTGTCCCCTTGACAGCTGGCCAACAGTGCAATTAGCAGTGGCGTTTAATGCTGGGAAATAGAAAAAGATGATTATCATTATATAGGAGAGGGGAGTTACTCAGCAGAGTCTTTAACCTAAATAATCTTGAATTCAGTAACCTCTGAGGCATGCTGCAGAAGCTCAAAGTGTTACGGGTTTCTGAGGGAGCATTGAGGATACGTTACTGGGTTTGAGTGGAGGGCGAGCTGCTTTCCTGGAGTTCTTCCAAACTGCTCTCTCTATCTGACTCTTAAATGCTGCTGCCTGACAGCTGATTTAACGGTGTATCAGTATTAAAACTTCCGGGCCATTTTTAGGAATTATCGTCTAGGACAAAGTATTTTGTCTGGGTCATGGTTTTTTAAAGTCAAATTTTGAAAACAGAATATGAGGCAGAAAAAGAGCTGAAATCACTACTGTTGAGATTGTTCCCGCAAACTGTCAAATGGAAATTCAATAGACTGACCAGGATTCATCCTTTCTTCTGGGAAGAAGGTAGGAAGGGATCCCTTTCTATCCAGTTCTTTCCCACTTTCTCTCTCTTCCTTCATCTTTCCCACTCGCTTGCTCTTTCTGTCTCCCTGTTACTCATATCCACAAAAGGACACCTTTCTTACCCCTGCATAGGATAAATTCAAGAGGCACAATTGTTTCCAGCACATAAAGCAACTGCTGTGTGTCTCACTTTGTATCTCCTCGAAGAGGAGTCTGGAGGGCAAGTCGGAGAGGCTAAATGGTTTTTCTCTCTTAGCAGAACCATACAGGCATTCCTTCTCCCCATGCTTTTAGATGGTTCACCCTCATACAGTTAAGAATGTCTACTGTAAGGGTGCCCTGGTTATTATGGTGAATAGCAGCTTTCTAATACCTTGAAGGAGCCTACCAGGATGCTGGAGAGGAACTCGTCATCAGGGACAAGGGCTCATAGGACAAAGGGTGATGGGTTTAAACTTAAACAGGGGGAGTTCAGGTTAGATAAAAGGAAGAAGTTCTTTACTGTGAGGGTGGTGAGGCACTGGAACAGGTTGCCTAAAGAAGCGGTAGATGCCCCATCCCTGGCAGTGTTCAAGGCCAGGTTGGACAGAGCCTTGGCAGCATGGTCTAGTGTGAGGTGTCCCTGCCCATGGCAGGAGGGTTGGAACTGGGTGATCTCAAAGTCGTTTCTAGCCTGAACAATTCTATGATTCTGTGAAATGCAAATTGTTGGACATACATGATTAGGCCAGGGGTATGTTGTCTTTCTAGGTGAAACTTTATGGTTTTAGTTTTGGTCAGCTTTTGTGTTACAACTTTCCTGTGCCAAGAAGCTCAATAGTGTAGAACATTTCGCCAACGCACACTAGTAAGCAGTCTTCCTGTTTTTAAACTTTGTCAGTTATCAATTTTGCCTTATTTTTTAAACTGCGTAAATGGCCAGACCTGCTTTTGCTCAAATGGAAAATTGATCATGAGCTATGAGCACTGCTACAAGAATATTTTGCTCTTTGGCAACTTTGAAAGCTCTGGGGCTCTTTCTCAAGAGGAGGATTTTTGCTTTATCCCATTTATTTTCTTCGTTTGCTTATGACTAACTGTAGAAGAAAGGGAGGGAGGAAGAGTACTTTTCTTAAGAACCTTCCCTACTATTTCTTACAGTTTTTTAAAGTGGTGTATTGTCACTAATGGTATAAAGCTTGTCATTTGTCACAGTAGGCTGTAGTGTTGCATGCCAGTGTTGTGTTGCTGTTGTGTGCTGCTTAGCAAGTGATGTCCTGCATCCACCTGCTCTCATATCATATTTCATCTGAGTTTTACTTAGATATCCAGACAGATGATCTGTAGTGAATGAAACTGCTGTATTTTCGGTGCTGTACACTGTCAGTAGCATTACTCGAAAGATCCCTCCTTAAATGCATGAATAAATTGGCATTGGTTGTAATTTCTTGGAAATAATTAAGCACCAGTGTATTGATTGTAAGAAAAGAGATTGAGTGCTAAGTTTTGATTGGATATTGCCTTTTTCATGGAAAAAATGTCCAAAAGTTTACACATGAGGAATTACAGCAAATGCTGATAGTGCCAGGCCGTATCGACGCCATCCTGTCCACTCCAAATTACTGATCACCAATATGGGGTTGGCTTGTTACATTTCTGAATTCTGCTTAAACTAAAGCTTGAAAACTGTGCACCTACTGGGGGAAAGGAGTGTTTTCAGTCATATTTATTTCTTTATTTTATTGCATCTGCTTTTCCACAGCACTCCTCTGTTCAATTCCATTTTTAGTTTTCTTTGAATGGAGAATCAGGCGCACAGTGAGCAGCTCTAACCCAGCATGGAGAAAACCAAAAGTTACACAGCACACTATTAGTGAAAACTTAAAACCTCTGAGGTTTAGTAGTGTATTAGAAATCACTGCTAAACTGTATCTAAATACTACATATATTATGAAATCATAATACTGAAAATGTTAATGAATTGGTGACCCTTTGAAGCTCTTTTAAGTGGTACATAGTAAGTTTAAGAACCTACGCTGGGGTCTGAGTAGTTAATAACGCAGTGCGTTTCCAGATTCACAAACAGTCATCTGTAGTTGCATTTTTCTAAACTCAGGTTTCCAATTCTGTATTTTCAGTATAGCTGTAATTTACTTCTGATTTTTACTTCAGCTGTAGACACACATTTTTGCCGAGGTGGTTACAGTGCCATCAGTGAAGTCCGGCAGTTCACATGACCTTACGCGACGGATTAGGAAGGGGGAGAATTGACAAAGAGGAGTCATTTAGCCATTTATTTTCAACGTCTCACTGGCACGTATACCACGTGCAGTCATTATTTGCATGAACAAGCAAAAGTAAGAAAAGTATAGGATTGCACTGGATTGTTCTTTGGAAATACATTTATCCTTAAACTTCTTAGGTTTCCTATGAAAGATAAGGTTCATTTTCTGTCTAAAGCTGAAGCTGCTGTTGAATAGTCTGTAAGTTTTAGGGCTTTTTCCTTTTTTTTTATTTCTTTTTTTTCTTTTTAAATGTCCACTTCTTTCTTTGTCATCTGCAGTAATGAAATGCTCTTGGATGATAGCCATGTACTGTATTGTTTTGCTGAATTCTGTTGTTTTCTAACCTTAGCATCAACGAGATCCTCGGCTCAATGAAATTTTATTCCCCTTTTATGACACAAAAAGAGCAATGCGGATAATTGAGACATATGAGCCAGATGAAGACTTGAAGAGTAAAGGTAAATTGGGGAGGGAATTCAGTATTCACTGGGTTTAGGCATTTTGGGGAATTCATTCTGAAGCATCCGAATGTTTTAAAGGGAGCTTGCAGCTCTTGTGGTCAGGGGTAAGCACTTGTGTGGCCACCAGTGAGCAGTGAGCTAGATCAGGAAATGGACCTGCAGAGAAATACCCCCCCTCAAAGTTAGTGGCTTTTTATGGGGTTACTTCCCTGATCCAGGTTATACTGTGGCTGCAGACAGCTGTCCTGATACAAAATGGGAGAGGCTAGGCTTATGTAGATAAGGACCAACATGGAAACTCCTTCTAGCAGCATGCATATGGCTGTGGCCAAATCTCAGCGAGGCTGCGAAGCTGTACTGGTCCTGTGTAAAGATAACAAATAAATGGCAATTACCATGTGCACCACTGACTATGCATCAACCTTATAATCTGTACCAAGCTTGAGGGCAGCAGTCTAGCTTAGAACAGGGTATTTTATGTGAGTGTACTGAAAAATGAGTTGAGCAAGAATCTTGCAGGAAGTGTTTGCAAACTCTTCTTGGAGTGTTCATGTCCTGAGCTGCTGTGATTGTTGGAGGTGTCAGTGGTTGAACTTGGCTCCCAGTTCTTATCCATTCTGCTGAAATAGCAGCTCCTCTCTGCTCAGGAGCACTGCAGAAGCAAATTCTTCCACCTAGCCAATGCATGTCAATTAAAAAAGGGCAGTCTGTTGAGTTCTGTTAAGTTGCTGAAGTCTCAGCTGTTGTTTGCGACTTTTTCCCACTAGATGATGGACTAAAAGTACAAATGATCCAAGATACTTTGTGCTCTGCATTGAAGTTCTCAGTGATCAACAAAATGAGAGCATTCCTACAGCTAAAAATTCTATTTTGCTTCCCTTTTTATCCCCTTCTTCCAAAACTGAGAATCAGCTGAGAGGATTGGAATAAGACATTCCAGAGCAGTTCACCTCTGGCTGACACCAGGCAGAGAAAATACAAGCTCCAGTAGAGGATTTTCTCAAGAAGCTAGGAGCAGAATGAAAAGCAGGATTACTGCAGTTCTCTGTGTAAGAGGAAAGAAGTCTTAAACAGAATTAAACCAGGACTGCTGCAAGCTGTGCCTTAACAGTACCTGAGTGTTCATACATGACATTAGGGAAAGCAATCTCCAAATTACTGCCAGGTAACCACTCACTGCAGTGACTCTTTGTGAGTAACCCCTTCTATCCTTCCCCAGATCATTCTTCAGTCTCTTGGCTGCTTTGAAACTGGTATTACAGACTATTCTTACTTTATTTACTTTTTATACTTTACTGAAGCATATAAGATCAGAGACAGAAGAGAAAGGTGTTCTGTTCTCTGAGTTACTGTATGTCCCATGTCCACTGTGGCAAGTGACCTGGAATTATAAAGGAATAAACCTGTATTTTGAACAGTAAACTTGAAGGTGGCTTAGATCTTCCTAATGCTTTGGAAACAAACACTTGCAGATGTTCTCAACTGCACCTCGACTTGTTTTTGTTAGTGGAGAACATGTCTCTGCACGTGCTACAAGCTGATTAGCAGCAATATAGCACAGGCAGGGCGGGACTAAAGATGTAAGAAAGGAGAAAAGTACCATAGAAGCCTGGTACATGCAAGCTTATGGTTTCTGGCTCACAAAGTCCCAAAGCCCAAAATTGCTGGGAGTATTCTGAGGAGATGTCACTACTTATTTGCCTTCTTCACATCCTTTTGGTATCTTAGGTCTGCTAATGGTGAGTGCTGGACATAGGATATTGAGATAGGTGGGCACATGATACTTTTATTTGGGAATGCAGTGGCAGATTTTGCCGCAGGGATGCGGTTGCTGGTCAGCTTTGGAGCACTGGAAGGGGGAGAGCTTCCGTTTGCTTGCAGGAACATATGTCAATACAGCTTTTGTGTTAGCAGAAACCCATGTAAATCCTGCTCTGTGAGGTAGTTTGATTCCTGCCCACTATAGATTTCTAGTCGTAACTTACCATGTGTTCTTCTGCCTTGTAGGTGTCATATCAAGTGATGGATTTTGCAGATACTTGATGTCAGATGAAAATGCCCCAGTTTTCCTAGACCGTTTGGAATTATACCAAGAAATGGACCATCCATTGGCTCATTATTTCATCAGTTCCTCTCACAATACATATTTAACAGGCAGGCAGTTTGGTGGCAAGTCTTCGGTGGAGATGTACAGACAAGTGCTTCTGGCTGGATGCAGGTTGGAAGCAGGAGATAACAGCCTTTGATGTTTGTGAATCTATTACCTGAAACCTATGTAATATAACTGGGTGGTGATCCATCACATAATTGCATGTATGAATATATTAGCATGGTAAATGAAAATATGTATATGTCAGACACTTTTGCTCACAAAAACCATTGAAAGGCAGTAGAACATAGAAGTTGATGTCAGGAGAGAGTCTGTGAGTAAGGTAAGTTTGATCTCACAAGACAGCTGAAGAATTTCAGCTTTTCTGCTTTGTAATTAAGTTTATCTGTCAATGAGAATCAATTTATGGTTTCCTGCTTAATTTCATGACATACCAGAATATGTTGCAGTTATCTGAGTAAGAGAATAAACTAGAAGAGCATTAACACTGCTAAAACCATCATTGTTCAGGTGTAAACTGCATACTGTATTTAAGGTAGCATCCCCAAAGTTATGAAAGCAGTCTGAAATTACACATGTGCAGCTTAAAAGGAATTGTGTCATTCCCAAAACTGCTTTGTAACTTTCCTGCTCTGAACATCACTGCTCAGAATCTGTCCCAAGTAGGTCTCCTGTACTGAAACACTAAGGAAGCTGACATAATTTTTCTTGGGTCTTCAGGTGTGTCGAGCTGGACTGTTGGGATGGCAAAGGTGAAGACCAAGAACCAATAATAACACATGGAAAAGCAATGTGCACAGATATTCTTTTCAAGGTAAATGCCTGACCTCTACCCATGACAGTAAGCCCTGCAGAACCGCAGGACAGGAATCCGTGCAGGGCCCCCTCCCCTCCTCAGCACACAGTTGCTGCTCCCTACTTACAAATTGATGCACTGCATAGGCATGGTTTCTTGTACGCAGATTTTAGGGCTCATTTCTGGCTCACATCATACACCCCCTGTGTTACATCTGCCTTTCCGCAGAAACTGCAGGAAGCAGGCTTGCTTCTTGTACCCCACATTTGCACACCCTGTGGCTCTTTGTACCGCCGAATAAATATCTTCTCCATTGTCTGAGAAGTTTCTTAAGCTGTGGAAAAAGCCTGAAGGTGCAGGAGTTCTTCTGGAAGTTAAAATTCTCCCCAGCAAGAGGAGATGGCAGCACATCCAGGGGTAGCACTGATGGGTTCTGGGTGAAGCTGCCATCCCTGCTGCAGGTGCAGTGAGCAGCAGTCGAGTGCTGAGCTCAGATTGTTGCAGGGGGGAACAGAGAAGAATGGGCTTGTTCTAATTCTGGCTTCACTTGTCACATTTGAGACTCAGCTCTCTGTTTCTCAGGGTCAGGTGGAGAACAAAAAAGTCTCTTTCATTATGATTATAATTTGATCTGTTCTAATTTGAATCATATTATTACATTTCATAGGATGTAATTCAAGCCATTAAGGAAACAGCATTTGTTACATCAGAGTATCCTGTTATTCTTTCATTTGAAAATCACTGCAGGTAAATAATGCCCTTTATATCTTTATTTTTTATAGTGCAATGTATAAGAAACATGATAGAGATCAAAAATGCTGATTTGAGTGTACTTGAAAGCTGTAAGGGGTATGCAGGTATTCTGAAGTGACTGTACTATACTAGTCAATCCTCAGTGTAATAATGGCAATAATTTTATCTGTGATAAAGCTGTGAAACATATATTTGGCTGTTCCATTAGCTGTGTGGGATTCAGTTAATCTACTTTTTTTGTCTTATTAAATTCATCTGTGTCAGATAATAGACTTTTATTGACAGTATAATGAAAGTAATACTTCTCATTCGAGAGAAAGTGGGCAGTGTATAATCTGGGATGTCTACATTACTTAGTAGTATTATTATATTTTGTTGAGTAATAGTGATTTCTTTTTTTACATTTAAAGATTAACCATCATCATCTTTTCCAGCAAATATCAACAGTACAAGATGTCAAAATACTGTGAAGATCTTTTTGGAGATCTCCTGTTGAAGCAGCCTCTAGAAACGCATCCAGTATGTTATATTTTCCAGTCTTTTTTTATATGAGCTGTATTTAAGAGATTATAAACTGGGATCATATCACCCATAGTGCTGTTCACTGCAAGTCTGAAGCTTTCAAAAATGACTTGTGATTTTAGGTGTTAATACCTTTTGGTACAGACTTTTCCTTATCTGGTTTGTTTAATCTCTTCTGTACAGGGCTCTGGCGCAGCCTGGGGAAATCCATCCCCTTGATGTGTGATGTAGTATCAGCACCTATATAAAATACAACACACACATTGTATTTGCAGGTCGTACATAACTCTGAAAGTGCCGCTCACTGTTGAAAACCCAATTAATAAATTGCATGGTCTCAGCTAAGGAAACCTCTTCTTTCAGCGGCACTTTGCATGCTTCGTGCTCCGGATCAGGTCCTGCAGTCTAGGTGGGCCCCACTGCTGCATTAAGAATTAAATTAAGCACAAAGAGTTCCCTGCAGTCTCATCTCAACGAACAAGTGCTCTGTAATCTGCATTCACTTCACTCTCCGGCATGGCAGGAGAGACTCCTTCACAAATACTGTATTGGAGACTCTGGTAGCTTGTCACCCAGTGCTTGCAGCTATTCCTCCTGAACAGGGTGCTCACTGTCTGCCAGCAGCCACCCGAAACTTGCAGATGCTCTTTAGTGCTGTGCAGAACCACAGCAAAGAGGACTTTGCCTTATCGTTCAGCTCCTGTCCGTGTGAATGTGGCATCATTATCTCCAGGGCTGTGCTTTCTTTGCATGTTACAGGGACAGATAAGGCTTGGTTAATATCAGGTTGTTGCCCAGAAAAATGCGTCCCAGAGAACTAAATCTGTAATGTTCCCTGTAATGTATGAAGCACCTTGCCACATTCCTCATGAATGACAGCTCCCAGCAGCTTTCAGGGAAACCTAAAATAGAGAAAGCCAAATGCTACTATGCAGCTACAGCAGGGCCCAGCATTTAGCCTCAGCTGCCTCTGCTCTGGAGCACTACTGAGCCTTCTGAGTTTTGTGTCCGTTCCTCCTCATGGGTGGATTCAGTCCTCAGCTGCTCACAAAGCAAATGCTGCAGAGAGGAGCTTGAAACGTGTATTTTATGACTGGTTGGGGTTTGGTACCTTGAGTAGTTTTCTGAGGAGGGCAGACTTAACCGGCTGAAGCAAATGTGGTTTTAATTAAGAGCAAATATTTGTCCAAGTGGGCATCCGGTTATGCCTTGCTTGGGGATACAGACAAGCATCCTGGAAGCCTGGGGACAAATGAGCTCTGCGGCACTGACATCTAGTGGAATTCCAGCCAAGTGCTCTCAGAAGCAGTTGTGTTTAGTATTCATCTAACGTGCTGAAGCTCCCGTGACTGAGACTGCCTGGTGGTTGTGGGTAATCATTACCCTCTTGCAGGCTTGCACCGATTCTTGTGGGGTTGGGTTCATCTGGGCTTTTTTCCCTGGGTTCTTATTTGTCACTTCTGCTGCTTTTATTTGGTTTCAGGTCTTAGTGCTTTGTTCTTTTGTTTCTGCATTTAGAATGCTGCTTCTGCATAGCCAAGAGTTGGATTTAAGGAGAATATCTAAATAATTCTCCTAAGATTTTCTGATAGTCCTGGAAACATCTTCTCCTGAATCACTTAAGGTTTACTGGAAACCACAGTCCATTATGCCAGCAACTCCCTGCATAATAATATTAGCAAGCCTGAGGTGGAGAGAGTACTAATTACCACACCCATATCTCTGTTTCTTAGCCTTAGTTCTGTGATGGGGCTTAAATCAGAGGATTTGTACTTTTTCTCTCTTCTCAGTAATTTCTCCTTCCCAAACTGGAACAGTAGTACTTCCTTGTGTATGTGAAGCTTGCATTTTGCCTTTCACCAGTACCAAAGATGTGACCCTGTAGCCCTAAATAGTCCTCATTACCTAGCTAAGGACTGGGTAGTTTTCCATTCACCAGTGCCAGCCCATTTCTTCTCTGTAAGAATGTGCAGGCTGCCTCACTTGCATTATTGCAGCTTGAGGGGACCATAAAAGGTGACTTATTTAGAGATCAAATGATAATGGGCTAAACTATGACGTGGGTTGTGTGTGAACCGCAGAAGTGAGGGGGTGTGGGAAGTCCTCTGATGAAGAGTTGCATGAAGGTCACATCCACACCCACTGCTAGGCAGGAGAGAGGTGGAGATGTTGACCAGTGCAGCTGAGGATGACATAGGCTGGAGCCCAGTGTGCTGGCTTCAGCCAGCAAGAATACCTATGCACAGTTTTCCCATAGGATAGAGGAGAATCAGAGGGGACAACATAACTGCACTCACACTACCTACCAGGGTTGCGCCTGAGGAGGCAGTTGCTTGTTCACTGCCCCTTACCATTGCTGTCCTGATATCATAATCCCCAACAGGGATACAGAAAGGCCAAATAGCTGTTATTAAGCCTTGTCTTTAAATTATTTTACAGCTTGATCCAGGTAAAGCCTTACCTTCTCCTAATGATCTCAAAAGAAAGATTCTCATAAAGAATAAAAGGCTGAAACCTGAAGTAGAAAAAAGTAAGTAAAGCTTGTCAAGTGTTAAACGGAAGTCCAGATAGATACAAATAGACTGTGATAATAAAGTTTTCAAATCGCTTGAACTTCATTGTTGGAAGAATATGAATTATATATAAATGACATTGTTTGCCCTTGTGTTTCATATGAGAGCCAGAGTCTAGGCCTTGATACCAGCATCTAGCATAGGAATAGATAGACCTAGAAATGTAATCCTGGGACTTTATCAGATTGCTGGTTGAACTAAAATATAATGCAGATAGAATCTCTTGTGAATCCTGCCTACACTGGTATGTTTGCATTGCTATGTTTTTCCAGGATAAGCATAATGAAAAGGAATTTCAAATTGCTCTTCTTGCTGTTTTGCCAGTTCTGATATTTATCTTTTTTCATTAAGAATAATGTTGCTATATCAGCTTCCACTATGGCTGTAGTGATGAACCCTGGTCCTTCTGCATTTAAAGATGGTCATGCAGACCTTCCACTGACTTCAGTCATATCATATGTGATTGTGTTCATACTGACTGCAATGCACATGGGAACACAATTGATAATCCAAGCAGCCTTCATTGCATAGATCAAGCAGGGAAGAGATAGCTGTCTGTTTATTGTTTGAGAAAGCAATATGCTTGCTCCAAAGACTTTGAAGTCTATGGAAATATTTTTCTAAACTTCAATAAGCATTGAGTACAGCCCTTACTGACCATTTTTCAGCTCTAACATGAGTGTACATCTAATGATGCTGTTACTCTGTAAAATTTTACTAACTGAAACTTAGACACCCCATTGAAAAATAGCTCAGAGAATCATTTGTAATTGTGTATTTCTTTGTGCTACAAACTGTTCGTGTAATGACTGATGTATTTTTATTCTGCTTATTAACAGAACAGCTTGATGCTCTGAAAAAGATGATGGAGGCTGGAGAAACTGCTGCTCCTGTAAATATCCTAGAGGATGATAACGAAGAAGAAATAGAAAGTGGTGAGGATTTCATAGAGAAGGGTTCTCATCCATTGCCTGTGGTTAATAAGTAGGCCAGCATAAGCATGATACCCACATGCCCAGGGTCTGTGGCAGTAGCAGTAAGTCTGGACTCAATGCAAGACCATTTATACAGACCTTCAGCCTTACCATCTCATCTCAGGTACATACAGCAGCTGCAGGCTCTGTGGCAGGGTGTTACAGGAGCGTGAGCTCAGCTGGTGATACTTCCACTTACTGTTCAGAAGACAAATTGGAGCAGCAACCGAGTCATTGTGTGTGTGTGAGACTGGGAAGCTGTGATCTTGGCTTTGAAAACAGATTTTGTTGCTATTTTTAATACTTATGTCAACATCCGATTGGAATATTGCATTATACTTTATAAGGATAAAATGAGGGATGCCAAACTTGGTATCTTCACTGTAAACATCTATCTGTGAGCCAGTGATGTGGAATGTGTTGATGGCTAAGAGGGAAACACAGGCGTATCTAGGGTGTGATTCACCTTGTCTGTTTTAAATGTCCACCTTCAGAAGAGGCAAAGCATGCACTGGGAAGTGGCTGGACCAAGGTGATGCATGTTATACTGAATGTCCCAGCTTTAGCCTATCCCTTGGTCCTCTCCTTGGTTAATTTCTATCTCTTTTAGCTTGTATAAAGCTACTGCTGTTGCTGTTAGTAGAGGCCCTTGTGAAAGGTATTTTTGTGATCCAGCTCTTGATATCTGTCTTTTCAATGCTAAAAAGGACTAAAGTACATCAGTTTTTTGGAGGAGCTTCTCAGTATCTTTCCTCAGGTGATCAAGGAGCACAGGGGTGATTCTGTTGGTTTGCAGGCTGATTTCCACTGGAATGCTTATTTCTAACAGTGTTCTTATTGTGCTGGGTTATTAATTATGTGCTATACTGCTAAGAGACCCAAATAAGTGTTTTCTAAAATTATTGTTTAAATCCATAAGAACAATGTGATTAGTGGCTTTGAGTTTGTAAGAGGCCTGTTCTGCTTCTTAGAGTGCTCTAGGTTCCAGTGGAAAATGACCTAAAAACAACTGAAAATTATTCCCTATAGTTGGGGACATAAGGAGGCTGACAGTGCATGAGGAGCCTCATCACTAGCAACTTCTTACATCTTTAAATAAAGAACTCTGTCTTCTTTTCTTGTCACTTCGCCAAGCCTGTTGGGTTGAGGCTTTTTTTTCCTAACCAAATTACTGATTCCTTCAAAAATAACAGTAAATCAAATTTCTCTTACTAACCGTGTCAAAGCTGTAAGAATCTCAGGCCTTAGCTGTAATGTATTACTAATCCTTAAAAATCTAATACCCTGGATATTGTTTCTGTCTTAAAAAAATGCCAGACCTGTGTATTCAGCTGCCATTTGTTTCATGTCTCACACAAAGCTAATAGTTGCTGTGGTTTTTCTTGCACTCATCCTTTCCTTTTCTGTGCAGCTGACCAGGAAGAAGAAGCTCATCCAGAGTACAAATTTGGAAGTGACCTTACTGTAGATGATTACGGTCAAAAAGAAGCTGTTGCCATCAGTGTCAAAAAGGTGGGATTGCTTCTTACATGTATTTCTTTGGAAGTTTTCCATGGAGGTGGGTGTAAAAGGCACTCTGTTTTGTGGAAGCATCACAGCATGTGTCTGAAAAGTCAAACCCAGGATCTTCAGATTCCTAGTCTTTAGGTTCAGTTTTGTAGCCTGCTTGTTCAGGTAGAGTACTCAGAGAGAAAACAATCAGTATGGAGGGAAACAGTTACCAGTGGAGATTTGATCAAAAATACTCATTAAAGGCAGCAAGCAGTTTCCTGCCTCTGGTATTTTACTTCGCATCTCAGTTGCAGTGCCCTAATATGAGGTAGAATATCAGCTTCCTCGCTCAACAGTGGGTATTTTGCAAGGCTACATCCTGAGTCTTTGTTACAGGGATCCCCTGGGTCATTTTTTATTGTTAACTCTTAGGGTAGAATTCTCCCACCTACAGCAATAAAGGCAAAATAGGGCGGTTATTCCACAGTGTGGTGGTATGGCAGAGGGGCTATACTGGAGAGCCATCTAGGCAGGTAGAGTAAGAGTTCTCTTTGTTCCACTCATACCTGATTTAGTACAGTTTATCAGTCTGTGCTCAGTAACTTGAATGTTACTTGACTGGAATACTGGAGTTCAAAACTAAGCCCACTCTGGCACTGAAGGCATTATTACTGCTTGCTACAGAAAATACCTCACATGCGAGCGCTAAGGTACCTTATCGGACCATGCTCCTCCATCAGTCAAGTATTCTGTCATTTTCTTCTCTGCCTGACTGGCTTTGGATCTTACTCCAGAGAGAAGTACAGGTACAGAAAATCTTTCATAGCACACATTGCCCTTGATAGTATGTCTCTAGCAGCATCACGTAGACATAAGGTCTGCCTTCCTCGTATCTCTTCACATCAACATCTTTGCTTCTTTAGGACTTTTATATATCTTCCCACTGAAGTACCATTTAACTTCATTGCTCTAGGGCTGGCTTCACTTACTAAGTCAGCTGCTCCTTAACTACCTGAGTGTTTTGGAGTCTGTTTGGTTTTTTCAGGTTAGTCACTCATCCTCAGCATATGCCCTTGGGTAACTTCTCTGCTTCTTTGCTGCTCAGTGACTCAATCTTTATTCTTTAGGAATACATTCAGTGCCAGGTCAACATTTATCTACTTCAAGATTCTCAGTACTGGTAGCTTGTAATTGAAGACAGACAGTAGACTCTCCCATTGCAAATAACATCTTGAGACAGGCCTCTTCCAAATGTGGATGTTTAAAGCACAGTTTACAGCAGTAAAGTTTTCAGAGCCTGGGCAGTTTGCATATCCACAAAAGAAGACCTGGTGTGTTGTCTGGGTGTGATGTTCTTTCATTCTTCTCTGAAACTCTTTTCCCATCTAGTGATGGCATTAGTTTGGGCTTAACTGTCTGGCCCATTTCTATTCCCATTGCTGATCAGTTACTACATTTTGTATCTTGTGTACCCGAATTTGATAGTGAATATTTTTGCAAGTGTATGGGGCAGATGAGCCTCACAGGAAGATGGAAAAGGGTGTACTTTTTGCTAAATGCGCTAACCTTTGGAGGATTTGTTTTCCCTTGCTGTGAGTGTTTCCTATTGCTTTGTCTTTGGATAATGTATATATATTTTTTTCCCTTAGGCTATTGAAGATTCTGAGCAAGAAAACAATAAAAAGGTGACATATAGGATGTTATGTAGTGTATTTTATTGCTTCATATATAACATACATACTTACCATGCATTCTTAGTGGATTAACAATACTCAGTTTCACTGTACCTGCAGAGCACTCACCTAAGGTTTCTTCTGCTGTACTTTTATACTGGGTTCAGGGCTGTCAGAATATTTGGGGGCAGTCAGGAGTGCATGATTTTTGCCTGCTGGGAAGTGTCTGATCTCCATTTCAGATATCATGCACTGGGACACAGCAGTTCTTTGAATGGCTTTGAGGTGCATCATCCCTCCTACTTTTTTTTTCCCTCTTCCCTTACCCTGACTGCACTGTGCTTTCCTCTCTCTTTTTCTTCCTTTCGCTTCCCCTTGGGACTTCTCCATTTATCTTCTCCCAGGAATCCCTTCTATAAGACACTTCCCATCTCCGTCTTCTTCTTCTCTCATGAAAGCTGCCCCTGTTCTAACCACACTTTGTTTCAGTCTGTGTTGTTTTCTGAGTGGATTCTGCTTCTTTTCTTGAGGGGTAGGGAGGTGTAAATAATGCAGAAGTATCAGCTTTACCCCATTTTTTTCTCTAGCCCTTGAAAGAGTCATGTTGATGTAGTCATTCCTTGGTTTCTGTAGGCTTTAAGAAACATTCCATCCTTTCCCCTTTCTAATACACAGTTTTAAAGTTGTGAACACTGCAAAGAGTATAGCCCATTTACTCTAAAAATTATGGGTCTCTAAGGAAATAAGATAAAATCAGTGACAAGTAGATTGTCTTAGAACAGTGTCTTAGAACTAGTGTGTCATTTAAGTAGTCATGCAGCTATGGTCTGCAGGGTACTATTGCCTTGGTACTGCCACATGGATAATCCCCTTTGACTTCCTTTTCGCTGTGATCCATTGCTGAGACATTTATGGATCAAGATAGTAAAATCTGATTAGTAATTCTGAGCAGTCAGCAAGAGGCACATTGAAGGGGCCTGGTTTTTAGAAGGTGAGTGGTCAGGTCTTCCTGAATTACTGGCCTTCCAAAAATGAAGACAATGAACAGGGCTAGTTCCTTTGAAGAAATTTGCCCTGAATTTCTCCTAAACTCTATTAACAAATACTGATGGAGTAACAAAAAATGCCTGTATTCTACTAATAAATGGATGTGCTATTTGGCATATTCAGGAAACAGGTTTGTGAACCCCTGATATGTGGATTTCTGAAAAGCACTTGGATTGAGGCCTGGTAAATCTGCATTAACATACAGTTTCAGCTTCATTTCGTGGGCCACTGGAAGTTTAATTCAGTCTAAAATACACATAAACCAGAGTGTACATGGACTTATTCTGATAACTCAGCTATACTCTGCAGCCGGAAAATGATGGGGTTTGTGACTATAGCCATCTTATACCAAGGCATAAATTGTTTTACTTTGCATGGTGTTCATTCTTTGAAATGTGTCTGTGCACAATGACAGGCAGAGGTACATGCCCATGATGCGGATTTCCTTTACTCTCCCATCTCCTGAGTAAATGAGTTGCAGTAGTGTAGGTTCTGTGAACTGCGTTCTTCTTCCCTGAGAAGGGGCTTTGCAAAGTGCTTCTTGTTATTGACTGTTTGCTGATACAATAATGGAGAACTTTGTGACAAACTTAAGGTGCACTCTGAAAGTAAAAAGCTGTACTATAAAAACTTAGTGTGTCCTTGCAGGCATTCCCTGCCAGCCTGCAGGAGGCTTAATGTTTTGGTAATTGGCTCACTGGTAGGAGAATTAGCAAAAATGTTTGTGGGGAAAATGCCATGAGCAGTAAGCCTGGTGGAGTTAGCTTAAGTTGACAGACACCTTTCCTTTTCTTTCCTTTGTTTCAGTGAAAGCAATGTGTTCTATTCGGGTTTAGGGAAAGGAGAATGTTGGGCAGGTAGACACACAGGAGAAGTAACTTTCTGTTGTGGGTTTCCAGCAGATGAGATACTTGTAGAAAACTTCTGAAGTTCTATTATAAATGTAGTGCAACTTTATGTGAGTGATGGATTTAGATCTTATCAATTTAAGCAGCTAGGAATATGAGCATGGGGTGTCTCTTGTTGGTCTTGTGACATCTCTTTGTCCAGTGAAGGTTGTAATCCCTATATTTTGGTCTGCTTTTGTTAGTAAAGGTTAGCAATTTAATCTAATTGTGTTTTGATGTTGAGAATGTTCTACTCAGTACCATGTATGCTTCGCTCCACTACAGCTATCAGAAAATGTATCTTAAATCACAATTCTTAGGAATTTATTTGACAATGAAAAATCATTCTCTCCCGCTATTCTCATTCTATTGTAATCTTATCTTTTATCCCGAAGTTATCTTATTAGCATCATGTAAAACTTACGCACTGCTTAGGAGCTTTTCTATCATTAGTCCTCTTGCATGTGTCTAACAGCGAGCGTGTTTGGTGCATATATCAGTAAGAAAATAAATCTGAATTTGTGACACTAATGTTCCACTTTTCTTGTATTAATTTGCACTTTCTTTAAGTTTCTGCAGATCTGGGTATAATTTTGTATCATTTGAGAATGCCAATGGCTGTATTTACACACCCAGATAGTGATTATTCTTTTTAATGTGTTTTCAGGGTTTAGTAACTGTTGAAGATGAGCAAGCGTGGATGGCATCTTACAAATATGTAGGTGCCACAACCAATATACATCCATATTTATCAACAATGGTCAACTATGCTCAACCTGTAAAATTTCAAGGTTTCGATGTAGCAGAAGGTAACATAAAAGGTTGAATGAAATAAAAGTATTTGCTTATTCTAGGTATTTTTTTTTTTTTTATCTCTACATTTCCTAAGCTTAGAAATGGCATGGGGCGTTTATAGCTTTATGACCATCATTGCTGTACTTTTAGATCTCTCTGTCTCTGAATGTAAAGTTAGCATGTTATTCCATTGGTCATCCACACGGAGTCACTAAATTACTGGGAGAGTCTGAAGCTGTTGAGGTTGATTATATTCTATGGGCCTTTCCAGCTAAACTGCTTTTTCTAGTTCATCTTTCTGTAAAGAAAGGTGAGCGTGATTATCACAGTGGTCAGCAGTTAGCTGCTGCTTTCATCCTGCCCACTAGACCATTTATCATGTTGTTTTGCCTCATCTAGCCGCACAACACAGGCTCTGAATAACAATTTTGTCCTAAATCACAAATGAAAGTTTTGTTGGTTGCCCAAGGAAGTGAAAGAAAAGATCAAGTCAGAAATACTATGAAACTTCAGTATAATTTGATTCTACGAGTGACAGATAATGGGGAAACAGACCAGAAATTACTATATCCTGCTATTACATATAGTGCATGATCTTGGATTTTGATTGATCATTACAGAAGTGTTTTAAAATGTCTTGTATTTTCTTTCTAGAACGTAATATTCATCATAATATGTCCTCTTTCAATGAATCAGTCGGACTGGGATATTTGAAGACCCATGCCATTGAGTTTGTGAAGTATCCTTTCACCTCCTCATACCACATCTCTACTAATGCTACAGATAAAACAAGTACCTTACTAGATTTATAGTATTCCATGTCTATAAAGGAAAAGTAGCTCATAGGATGAGAAACACTGAGATTAATGTAAGAAATATTTAAGTTACTAGAATATGAACATACATTTCTGTGATGTTTTTATTTCAATTTCCTTGATGAATTATACAGTTATAACAAACGACAAATGAGTCGGATATACCCAAAGGGAGGCCGAGTGGATTCCAGTAATTACATGCCTCAAATTTTCTGGAACGCTGGCTGCCAGATGGTCTCACTGAACTATCAGACCCCAGGTAGGCAGCAACGACCAGTGAACCTCAATCCTAAAGAATGGCTTGGACAGGAACTGTCAAACAGATGCCATGGATTTGCTTCTGGCATTTTTGAGGAAACAGGCATATGGCTAAATAATACAGTGGGGTGGAATTATGGAAGCGTAAGACAAGGAGCAATAAAAAAAACATACATAGGAGGAAAATTCAGTCCACTTTAATGGAAAAATACAAGTCCTGTAATTTCTCACATCAATATTTTATTACTAAAAGGTATCAGTTACAAGGAAATCACTTTTTTTACAAACCACAGCTTTGGCACAGTTTGGTGCATGGCTGCAAAGTAAAGATCATAGAATCAACGAGGTTGGAAAAGACCATGAAGATCATCAAGTCCAACCATTACCCAGGATGAAGGAGTGTACAAGTTAAGATGGTAAAAAGTAATGTGGGCTATGTGCCAAATGCATTTTTAGACCAGGTATTGCAAATTCTGAGTCTTGTTCAGCATCAGAGAATAGGGTCTGAGATCCCAGCTGAGAGAGCAATGCCAGGGAATGTAAATGCCTCTCCACAGGGCAAACTGAGAGGAGATATATTGTCCCTGTTCAGTGAAGGTGTGAGTAGAACTAACAGGGAAGGGGTTTTTTGTTGGTTTTTGCTTTGTCTTGTTTTTTAATTAATCTAGGGATGTCTTTAGTCATAAATGTAATGGACCAGTTTTTTCCGTTTTCTTTTCTAGCTGATAGTGCTTTTGTGTTTGCTTCCCTCTCCACCTTCCCCAAACAGTGTCTTTGGTACTGCAGACACTCCTGATTATCATATCCTGAGTTCTATCTTGCAAAGCTTTGTACTGACTTACCCAGATGAGGAAGCAGGAAGAAGCTGTCCAGGAATGCACTGCTTGTAAAGCTCTCCACGGGACGGGACGCAATACAGAGGTCAGAGCAGATATGCAAGCTTCATTCTGCTCCAGTGCTGCCTCTGCCCACTGCGTGTCATTCTCAAAACCATTGTATTGCAAAATAAGAATGGTGATTGTATGGAGCTAGCAGCTTTCCTGTATTAGTCTTCTATGATCCAACTGTGCTATCAAGGTGAAGACCAATTAAGGAAGTAAAAGTTAAGGTTGCCCACTAAAGCAAATAACTGATACAGGCATATGAGTATCTCATATTTTGTGTAATGGAGAATGTACAGAAAAGATTTTGTTCCCTTTTGAAGGCAGAGTCTGTTGGGCAAGGGAATACCTGTGTTATCACTAAGGAAGGATATCTTATTCCAGTATAGCTGGAAACCTGCAGGAAAATGTTTTATTTCTCACAAAGTTTGTGAGAGAGTTGTATGGGAGGGGGGCAATTGCATGTTTACTATGTATATATGCAAGTGCCATAATAACATCGAATGCATTGAATAAAACTCAAGATGCTTTAAGTGTTGAAACTAAGCAATGCTGCTGTGATCTCTGTGGTTTCTCTTTGTGGTATTTTATTCAATTAAGCCTATTGGAAACCAGGGTGACACACTTCCTTTAAGGCATTGGATGCAGACAGTGTCGGAGTATAATTTGTAAGTCAGCCTTAGGCAGTTAGTAAAAGCCTGCATCCCTGTTATTCAGAGTGATTCTAGATCTCTAGCAGAAATGGAGACATCTGTACTGTAAATACCAGAAGTTACATGGTGGAAATCCCATCCTAGGCACTTAATATGGTCACAGTCTGATGCTTCTCTGCTACCAGGTATTTCTGAATTCAGGGAGAGACTGTTTTCTAAGCACAGCATAGACTTCAGCTTGGCTGATAGAGCTGTTACTACTGTGAAGAAATCGGAAGTTTTGCTACTGGTTCTTTTGTTTCTTGGATGTGTGTTTTATATACGCTGTATCTAATTTTTGTTTGAACTGGTTATTCTGCACAGACAGTCCTGTTTCCTTTTCTAATAGAGATTGTTCATGGCTGCATTATTCCGAAGGAAGAACAATCATTTTTTCCTCTCTTGACAGATTTAGCAATGCAGTTGAATCAAGGAAAATTTGAATATAATGGATCGTGCGGGTGAGTGATGATTTAAACCATTGTCACTGTGTATCAGAATCCTGTACTATGGTTTTAATAACATTTTTTCATTACTAATTATGTGTTGCAAAACAAAAATTGGATGTTAGGTGAAGAGTAGAAGTTAGTAGAATTCCAGGAGAGTTATTCCCTGCAAGGAGGTATTCTGATGAATATGCTTTTAATTATGCCCACTTTTTGGAGAAGAAATAGAAGAGGCTTTGCGTGCAAATTATGAAGATGATGAATACCATACACAGTTATTTATTCAGGTACTGTTCTCAAGTTTGCTTGAAGAGATGCCTCAGAATGGAGACTCACTGCACAGTTCACTGAATTGCCAAATTTACTTGGACAGATTGAGTCTTAATACATAGGGAATGGGTTTTTAATGTGTGCTTTAGTTGGAAAGCAGATTTCAGTGAGAATACTGAGGTGTTCCATTTTTCTTAAGTTCTTGCTCTTGACTTTTGCATGGAAAAGGATGCTGAAGTGATACTGATATATTTTTCTAAGATGTTGAGTTTATACCTTAATAGGATAGGCTGATCATTAACATTGAGAGAAAGGAGAAGTTTGATGAGTGATAGGAAACAGCAGTCTAGGAACACATTTAAAATCTGCAAACTCATCCTGGGAAGAAACACCTCTTTTACTAACGCTAATCTTACTCAGAAAGAAAATCTGAGTAGATAAAGCTTGATAAAATTGCCTCATCTGAAGAATGGGCAACAGTGCTTAACAGTGCTTTGCCACTCTATGCCTTTTTTTCAGTAGTGAACTCTCCAGGTAGGTGCTCTGGGCTTTGACAGAGGTGCAGTCACTGGTCATTTCAGTCAGAATATGCAGAATGGCAGAGTATGGCTCCTTTCTTGTTTGACCCCCCCCAGCCTAGCAAAAAAGCACCAGTTTACTCTTGCCACATTCTCTAAGCGCAGGCATCATAATCAACTGATGTCCTTAATTCTTTTATCAATCATTTGGCGCTACAGTAATGTAGTGGGTAATGCATGGTAATATAATGATAGTATTTTGATATGTGTTACAAAAGTGGCACTGTTTCAGTCCCAGAAAACATGGAGGGCAATGAAGATAAAAAATTACATTTCTTTCTGTCTGTACTGTATTTTTTTCTCCAATTTAGTTTTCATGCTGGAGAAACAAGATCAAATCACTTTAGTTTCCACTTACCATAGAATCATAGATTAGTTAGGGTTGGGAAGGACCTTAAAGATCATCTTGTTCCAACCCCGTGCCATGGACATGCTTTTATTTCAACAGGCTGGAAGCAGAGGTTTGTTTCTGATAGTTCCCTTCTGTCCATAACCTACTTTAAACTGATAAAATGTATTAATTCACACTCATTTATAATGTAAGACAAATGAGGAACATTCCTTTCCTCAACAGAGAACTGTATGAAAAAATGAGAGAGAACATTGACATGCTTTCCATTAGATTTTTTCCAGCATGTTTTAATTATTTCTGAGCTCTGTATATGCCTTTATAACATTATGTACCAGTATTCCACTAGAAAGACTAAGGGTAGATGGAAGATAATCTTCTAGAATATTAAAAGTTTTCTTAGATTATTATTAATGTATTAATATATTATTAATAGTATGTCAATATTAATATAGTAATATATTAGTTAGAAGAATTCTAGAAGATTAAGAAGTTGTCTGTAAGTTGACTCCAGTTACACATTCTCTTCCATCAGTGGAAGAGAGCCCCTGTCATGTGTAACACAGCATTTCTGTGTTTAGAATCCTTGCGTTTTGATTCAGCAGAGCACGTATCAGCTTCATTGATATGTTGATCCAGTGTCTAGTCCTCAGGGGTGTGTTGTAAGTGTTATTACGGTAGTACCTTTCATGCTACTATAATTAACAATCTGTCAGCACAGACATTATCAGCTGTTTTCCCCAAGGTTTTATAACTGAGATGAAAAAATGAGCCTCAAGCTGGAATTTATTGTATGAGTCTCAACTCTGTGGAACTGCTTCATTTAAGACAATAAAATTGAATAGGTATTTTTTCCACAATGTTAAAGAATTAAAACAAAAGAGAGCATCTCCTTTTTTATTGCAGGATAATTCAATATACTTTTTAAGTGTATCATTCAGTCATTTTGAAATCTCCTTGATTACATTACTTTTCTTTTCATCTTCAGATCCAGAGTTGATTTAATCTCTCAGTAGCTGGTTATTCAGAATGAAGATTAACATCTATCTGCCCTTTTACTTCCTCACACATGCCGCTAGTGTGACATTCTGTATTTTACAGCCCTGTAGAAGAGTTCATTGTTTAGACCTTGAACATGGTTTTATTTGCATTTAATGCAATTTTAGTTTTCACACAAGAATAATTTTCTTCTTTTTCTGTCTTGAAATAAGGTATCTACTTAAACCAGATTTCATGCGAAGACCGGATCGAACATTTGACCCTTTCTCTGAAACTCCTGTAGATGGTGTCATTGCTGCAACGTGTTCTGTACAGGTAAAGCAGCAGCAGACGAACTTCTGCCATCTTATCACATCGCAAATCACATTTAAATGTCAAAAGAAATAGGATATTTGCAGAAAATATATTTAGATGATGTAGGTTTTGTCAAGTTGTTTCTATTGTGGGGTGTTTTTTATTGCTGGCTAAAACATCTGTGTTTACTTGATCTAAGTGAAACATTATAGTATTAGAAATGGTTTGTTATTACACATTATCACTGAATTTTACCCCCTTTGTGCTCTTCTTGAATTACATAAGTCCATACAAATGAATAAATGAGTGAGGTTCATTGCTGTGAACAGTTTGTAGTAATACAGGCATCACTTGTCCCCACAGAGCAAGGAGGAATATGGGCACACAGGCAGGATATTTTCATAATGTGCTGGTCCTTACTTTGGAGCTGTCTAGAAGCACTAAAGTCCATATAACTTCTGCTGTAGTTCTGCAGCAAGGTTAGGTATCACCTTTTGGAAGGTGGCTGACAGTTGTAAAACTTCTTTGTGACTTGGTGCTCTCTTTGAGCAAATCCCCTATGTGCAGCTTAACAAAAGATTGAAGCTTCCAGTTATCACTTTCTATGTGCAGCATGGAAATTTCAGACTCTCCCTGACCAAGGGTTCACTGTGCATTGTAGACACTCACCTAATTTTCTTGCATTTCCAGGAGAAAAATCTTCTTATTAATGTTGTTTTTCTTTGGTGTTCATGACAGTACAATCCAAGAGGAAAGTGGGATATGGTGGTGAAAACATAAGCTCTAAATATCAATAGAGATAGTTTTTATGTCATGTATTTTGCTACTCACTTTTTTTATGTGACTAAAACTAGTATAAAATCCCATATAAATCGTGTAATAAAGGAGTTGAGTGGACCAAAGCCAGTGATGGTACCCCTCAGCTGTGTAACCTTTCAGATTTATTATCTAGAGTTTTTCCTGGAAGAGTATTAGATCATAAAAATAAAAGGACTTCAAGTGAGTTTAGGTCTGTGAAACGGTGTTTCAGGTTCTTTTCCCTCCTTGATCACAGTAACGAAAACATTAGCTGTATTTTTACATAGGATGTCATCTTGATGAAATAAAAGCTTTCCCTGGAGTAATCACCTGCTGTGGGTAGATTCATCTTGACTTGGAGTAAAATTGCAACAAATCTTCATATGCAGAACAATATAGAGGAGTCGTGTGGGGTTTTTGCTTGTTTGCCCTTTAAGATCCTACACTTCCCGGACACATAATGCGGAGTGGGACTCAGTGATTTCTTTGAAACCTTTACCTAAGTGCAAGCAGATCAGTAGCTTCCTTTCACCTCTCTGTAGTCAAGACATAAAGATGGTTTCCAAGCAGAAGGTTCAAAGTAGCAGAACAGTACTGCCCAATCTGATTGTTTCGTTCAGTGTTTTCTAGTAATATGCTGAATGCATCTGTGAGTCGTTGGCTAATTGGGCTGACTGATATACAACTGTTAATATCATAGCACAGTGAGCACAATCATTTCAAATCAAGATTATGCGTAAGGTCTTATCACAAATGCTTTTCTAAAGAAGTGCTGCAGTTTCAGCACTAAATATACCATTTTAATGCGGTTAAATCAGAGAATCACAGAATAGTTAGCATTTCAAAGGGTCTTAAGATCATGTAGTTCCAACCACTTACCATGGGGAGAGAAATAAATGTATCTGTTCTGTATAAAGCATTTTTCAGACTGCTGTTAATAAAATAAATACCAGTATTCATTAAACACTGTGTACTTTGTATTGCTTTTCCTTACTGCTCTGTTATGTTGCAGGTAATATCAGGTCAGTTCTTATCAGACAAAAAGATTGGTACGTATGTAGAAGTGGATATGTATGGTTTACCCACGGACACGATACGTAAAGAGTTTCGGACGCGCATGGTGATGAACAATGGTCTGAACCCTGTTTACAATGAAGAATCATTTGTATTTCGGAAGGTAGGATATTTGGAAAGCATGTTTGTGCTTTGCACATCAGCATCCAGCATCCTCGCTCACTTGAGCCACCCCTCCCTGCTCCATTCTGGCTGCTCACATGAATAAGTACTGCTCCCATGAAAAAGGGTTTGTAGGAGTCCCATTTACTGCAGTAAACAATCCAAAGCTGCAATAAGCTTTCAAGAGGTTCTTTGTTCATTTGTTTTTAGTTTTGCTTTGTTTTCTTTTTCTAATGGATAACCTCTGTAGCTGTCACATGATTTTTTTTGTTTGTTTGTTTCTGTTTGGCTTTTCCCTCCCCTTTGCTTCCTCCTCTCACTTGGAGGTAGCCTCCTCCTCCGTGACCATGCCTGTGTTCAAGGTATGCAGTCTGCTCAGAATGAGCCCCCGCTGATGGACACCATCATTCCTTGGAGATTTCTTCTTCCCTGCCCTGGCAGTGGCTGCTATCTTGCACTGTTCCTTCAGCCCAGAGGGCAGGTGAGATGCTGCATCCAAAGCTAAGGTCAATGTTATTACATGGAAAAGTTGGAAGGGTGCTGTGTTCCTCAGACGTGTTGCCAGCTCCCTCCTTCAGTAGTCCATGTGTATCATGTACCTTTTTATTTTTTTTTTTCCAATATCAAAATAATACCAAACCTTTTTTTCTTGGTATGGGGGATTTACAGAGGGAGACCTCTTGTCTGCGTTCAGTTCTTATCTCTCAGTCTTTGATACACTCTTTTTATTACTTTATTTTTTTCTGTCAGCTGGAGTTCCATCCAGACCACATGTGTTAGCAGTGCTGTCTTTGAAAATGTCTGTTCTCCTTACGCTTGTTTCATTGTCATACAAGATTGTTGCTGTTCTATTCCAAAGTGACAGGCTTTATCCTAATGGTGATAACACTTCACTTTTGGGTAGATTAATATGAGAGGTTTTTCTGAACTCAAATGTATTCTGTATTGAATATGACTTCAGGGGCTTTTCTGTGTATATGAGGAGGCCCAGGGAAGATGCGTAGGTGCAGCGACAGGCAGTCGTGGTGCCCAGGTTTGCTGACCATGTGGCCAGCGTCTGCTGCTTTCCACTTTCTAAAATCAAAAGGCCTGCCAACTACAGAGTGCACACAGCTTCAGCCTACCTGTGTATCTTACATGGGTACAGTGCCTGATGCCAATACTCCTTGGACTTTCTGCACAGCAGTGAAAAATTACATAGTCACACATCCTCTTGAACTCAGTCTCAACTCATGCTGCAGGTCAGCCAAGATACTATTTTTCTTCATCTCAGGCCTTTAACGTATCAGGCTTAGCATTGTTATCAACACATGAGTTGCAGTTGATGACCAAACAGATGTGTGGCATAAACACAGCCGAACCAATATCTCTACCTGGAGTAAATGGAGGCATAGGGTGGACAGTGCTAAAATCACAGAATCATAGACTAAAATGTCTGTTATGAGGGTGGAAGTTCCTACCAGGATACCACAGAACAGATTAATGGAGAGGGAACAATAAACAACTTAGTCCCCACTCCTGCTCCCTAGCAGATCTATATCTGAGGCCACCATGTAATAAAAGATGCACTGATCTGTGTCCTGTGGAGGAGACATCTTCCCTGCCCTATTTGGATTATGGTGTTCTCAAGCTGACGCTTGATCCCTACACAGTTGCTCTCAAGTAACATGTTCGATTGTTCTTCTGTCTATTTTCTTGTTTTATTTATTTTAATTAGAGTTAAGCTTTAGTCATTGTAACCCAAGTTCTCTGTTGTGTAAGGGAGAGGTCAGGGTGAGTGCTGGTGGTGATCTGTGCTGGGAGTGCAAAGTTATGGTCAAGTAGAGCAGGATATCTTTGAACAGCTCAGATGAGTTTGGAGACCAAAAGTACACTTTCTTTTGTGCCCTCTAAGACTGTAGAAGAAAGTGGCAGGGGGACAGTCTAAGGCAGATAGTAGACACAGTTTATGTAGGTCTTCTCTTTTGTCTCGTAAGTGTTGATGAATGGTCAGGTAGGGAGGAGTGGGAAGACCTTTCCCAGCACACAGTCAAGGCAGGCTGATAGCACCTCTCAGGCTGTCTTCAGAGATTCACACAGAATCACACAATCGTTTGGGTTAGAAAGGACCTTTAAAATCATGTAGTTCCAACAGGCAGGGACATCTTCCACTAGAACATGTTACTCAAAGCCCCATCTTCTCCTCACTGCTCTGTGCTCAAAGGCAACGCCTTTGTTCCAGGAAGACAGGATTTTTTTTGTTGCTACCTTAGTCAGTCCAGGCTGGGGACTGACAGATGCAGATAGCTGGCAGCATCCCTGCCCACCATGCATACCATGTACCCTTCGTGTCACGAGTACAGCACACCCACTGCTGCTGGCAGCGCATCATTTCAGCAGGTCTGTCACCCTGTCCTGCCCTCTGGGTCTGCTTCTCTCCTTTGCAGAACCCATAGTTCATCATACTGCTCTATCAGCTTGTGCTTGCACTCCTTCTGTTCTTCATTGCCCTTTTGGATACATCCCAAATCCCATCTTCCTGTCATAATTCTTCCTGATTCAGCACTGTCGACCCTCCAATTGCCACTGTATATGTCATTTCCCATGTGGCATTTACTGCCTTATTGATGCCACCATAAAAAATAAACATAAAAATATTTAACTAGTGTAATTGTAAGCTGCAGGATTTGCATATTCTGGAATCTACCCAGTATTTGGGTGGGAAAAAAAAGCTTTTCTAGGAAATATTCATCTCAAAGTATGCAGTTTGCAGGGAATGACATATCTCACAGGGATGATAGTCTGTTTCTGGCACTCAAAAAGAAAGATTCAAACATGGGAGGTGGGGAAGGTGATACCTTATTAAAGTCCTTGAATTCCTTCCTTTTATGGCTTTCCAGGTTATTCTCCCTGATCTCGCTGTCCTGAGAATAGCAGTGTATGATGACAACAATAAGTTGATTGGTCAGAGGATCCTGCCTCTGGATGGTCTTCAAGCGGGTTACAGACACATTTCCCTTCGGAATGAGGGCAACAAACCACTCTCTCTTCCAACGGTTTTCTGCAACATTGTGCTTAAAACATATGTGCCTGATGGTTTTGGAGGTGAGACAAAGCTGTATCTCAGTGGGATGTACAGTTTGAGTGTTGGTGTGGAAGTACTGCAGTGTCAGTACGCCAGCCGGAAGCAGAGACACAGTGCTTAGAGGATTGGAAAGACTTAGTATTGTAACTCCTTGAAAACCCTACATATTTAGTTAAAAAATGAGTTTTCAGGCCAAATGCCTGCCTCAGTGTTAAGTATTTGTAAGGTTAGCATGTACTTTAGCTATATTGTTTGGCCTAGAGGTATGAAGAATGGATGCAGAATCCAGACATGTGCATTCTCAAACAAAACAACTTTGTGTTGTTGAGAATATTGATGAGTGTGCGCTCGCAGCCCAGAAATCCAACCATGTCCTGGGATGCATCAAAAGGAGCATGACCAGCGGGTCGAGGGAGGTGATCCTGCCCCTCTGCTCTGCTCTCGGGAGACCTCACTTGGAGTATTGTGCGCAGTTCTGGGGTCCTCAACATACAAAGGACATGGAACTGTTGGAACAAGTCCAGAGGAGGCCACGAGGATGATCATGGGAGTGGAGCACCTCCCATATGAAGATAGGATGAGAAAGTTGGGGCTGTTCAGCCTGGAGAAGAGAAGGCTGCGTGGAGAC
>JAOEHY010028367.1:0-10354 GCA_025447955.1 Psilopsiagon aurifrons
TGTTAACTTGTGTTTAACTTTGCTGTTGTCAGTGGGATCCCCACCAGCTGAAGAGCCTTTGAGCCGCCTCATTTTAGTATGAGCTTCCCCGTACAGGAGTTTTAGGTGACTGTGGAAGTGGGTCTGGCTTTTATATCTTCTTTGGAATGGGAACTAAGGGTAATAGGATTTATGCAGATGCACCTAAAATTGGTGCCTGGTGATCAAACAAGTATTATTGCTTGTGCTTCATGCCAACTGAGAGGAAGGTTGTGTGTTTGTTTTAAACTCAAGGCTTCTCAAATGGGGTCAATATATGGTGTGGGATGTGAGATTTGTTTCATTTTCACCAATAAACCAACATTTTTACCTTTTTATCTAGAAAGGCCATCCATAATGAGTTGCAGGATTGTGCTGTATGTCTTGGGAAAACAAAACTTCCCTTTAAAGCAGGTCTCACTGAAAGCCTTGGGTTCACTCTATGGAAACAGTCTCTGCTCAGAAATTAATTGGTATAAGTGATAGAGGAACTGGCCTCTTTCCTCTGCTTTATATTTCCAAATATCTCCTGGAGCCAAATCGAGACACTGCACAATGGGTGTTTAAACACACTTGTCCCTATTCCCCTTCTTTCTAGAAGCAATGTCTGGAATACAGGTTGTAAATCAGGTCCTACAGTGATTGATTCATGTGCCAGCAAGTGAAGCGTAAAAATAGCAGCATGGTTGAAAGGACATAAAAAACGGGAAAACAGACGATTATTATTTCTGAGCTCAAGGGAAAAAGCGGTTGAATCTGATGTGCTGGCCAAATCTAAGTAGTCCTGGCCTGTCTAAAAAGCACAGACAACTGCTTTGCTTCCTCTTCCACAGCTGTGTACCCCCTGTAAACAAGGAACCAGGCGCATTTTCTGGCCTGTGAACCTGGCATACAGAGTTCTGATTCCTTTCAGGCACTTCTCTTGAACCTCTTTGTGTGCTTTAAATCAACTCCCGTGTTTCTCCAGCCGTGAAATAACATATTGGCAGGGCAAATTTCATCTTTGCTCTTTCTGATGCCTTCATAAAAGCTGCTGACACATCAGCCATACATTTGAAGCATTGTCCCCCACCTTATCTTTTGATGGGAAGGTGTTTCTGTAGATTGCATAGTATTACTAGATACAGAAAATTCTTAGCTTAACTATTTTGTCAGCTTAATTGGAAGTCAGTAGGTTCTGTCCTGATAATGTTTAAATAACAAGAACTGCAATTTGATCAGGAAAGAGCTACAATATGATAGCAATATTTTAATTAAGTAGGTGACAATAAGTATAGGATGGGCAATCTGCTGCCTATATTTACACATTTATACACCATTATTTTATTGCAAAGGAGCACTCTGTAGAAACAACAAGAAAGACTCTTCAGACTCAAAACATCTTTAGATTTTGTCTACATACTTCTAATAATCTTCTGGTATGAATGGGCAAAAGTAGTAATGAAATTGTTTGCTAAGTCTTACTAAAGCTATTTTTTTCCCAGGAGACATTTTCACCATTTCCTTAATTTTGTTTCATGTGCCTGGAAGCCTCTGGTAAACCTCCTTACCTTCATAGCGCACACATGCAGGTGTGCATTCATGCTTGCACATACAGGGTTTATTTTATATATACATATATATATATAGTATCAAGGGATTTGTTGTCACAGGTTTTTGTTGTTACTCAGGTGATTCTCATGCTGTTGAGTTCACCTTTAAAAGGATGAAAGATGCTTTTGTTTCTGAGTATGACACAATCCTCATTTAATTATAGTCATCGGCAAGCCTTCTGATCTGCCTCTCCCTTTATGCTGCTTCAGAAGCTAAAAAAGATTCCAGTGATTCTTGAAGGAACCAAATAAGAATTCTCATTACCATGATGCAACAATTTCTTAAGATTTCTACTTCCCCCACATCTAATTGGTACCTGTTATTCCTTCTCTAGCTGTTCTGAGACTTATTCAGCCTTCTGTCCCTCACTTCAAAGGCTTTTTTGTGCTGTGTGCTGTATTGGTGTTGTCACCACCAATACTTTCTTGCCAGACATTTTGGTCGCTTTTTCTTGGAAACATGCCTTAGTATTCAACAAGAACTAGTAAAGGTTTGTGTTGTGCCCTCAGTTTCTCAGAAGAAACTTCTCTTGAATGGCTTGAAAATTTTTGCTGAAAGTGTAATGGTTATGTTATGCTACGTATCTCTGAATGTCATTTTGAATATATTTTTCTAGAGGTATTTTCTAATGACTATGCTCTTACTTCTCTGCATGTGGTTTGGTACAAGGATAATGGTTTGGATGCATCCCCTTTGACCAGAGCATCTGTGGTAGAAGCAACATTCTCTCCCAGGCAGTGAAGGGTTTTTTTCTTGGCTTAGTCTGTTCTGCCATGCATGTGCTTTAATTAAGCCTGTCTCCGTATTAATTAAAATAATCCTCAGCAGCGGGAAAATTACATCAATTGTCAAATACACCAAATGTTAATATCCAAACCTTTGTACATGCCTATAGCATTAGTATAATAAATGCAAAGTTTTGAGTAACAAACTAGTCAAAGCATGACAAAAATCTACAGTATTCTTATAGGCTTCATCTTATTTGCTGAAAAAAAGTCTCTTTTCTGACACATTTAATTTCAAAGATATTTTAATGTGGCATGGACACTTAGTTTGACTTAGGAGAAGCTTGCTTCAGTTTATTTTAAACCCATTCAGCCTTGGGGTTGAGATACTTGGTCACATAACAGCCATTCAATAAGGTGTCTTCCAGTGGCTGAATCTGCAATGAGGCTGTCAAGCTGAAAGATGATTAGGTCTGCCTTTGCTCTGGAGCATGCAAATGCATTTTGATAGTTGCGCCAGCTTGCTTCTTGAAGGGAAAGACACAGATAAGATGAGTGTTTAAAGACAGAGCAATATGCCTTTGCTGTGGTCCAGGTAAAGGAACAAGTGTTTCCTGCATTCCTATAGCCTGCTTCATTGTCACTGCTCCATGCCCTCAGCTTGCAGCCTGTGTAACTTGTTCTCTTGCTGCTTTTCAATGAGTTCTGTAAAATGATGGTGGAGATGGCTTCCCCCTCAACACACACTTCTCATCCACCTCAGCTGACTAATAGCTGGACCCTAATCCTTGTACTAACCCCTTGCTGTAAAACTCTCAGGCACTGATCGCTTCATGCAGCCATTTGTGCATTCTTGCAGCTCAGACCCTAATTTAAATAGATGCAGCTTTATTAAGATGTCAAGCCCAGGTAGTAAGGTTACTTTTGTACTATGTCCAAGCAACCAATATCTTGGTGTCAGGATTTATCCAGGGATTATTTTGACAGCTGAACCAATAACCTGAATAGACTCTGAAGTGCCAGCTAAAACCTCTGTTTATACTTTTTCTTCCTTCATTGGTACAATATTTTTCCTTTCCGTGCTGACACAAGTCCCTCTGTGATGTTTAGTTCTTGTCAAAAGCAAGCAGTTGATGCTAGCTGAGGATTAATAAAAACCTAAGCCTTCATGAGAAGACCAAGGACCAGTGAGCAGATTTATGGGTAACAAAAAATGAGAGGTCTACAGGCAGTATGGAAAAAATAAGTTTGAAAGCATTTATCTGAGTGATTCAGGTTGGTTACCATACCAAGAACGGCCCAGCTGCAGTAGAAAGCTAAGAGATGGAACAAGTTGGAGAATGAAATGAAGGCCAGTACCTTTGTCATGTGGATAAGGTGCATTGCCCTTAGAGGCGGTTTCTGAAATGGGGCAGGTATAGGCAAACATATGAGTTTTACTTTCTCTGTGCACATTAGCGCAGGTCACTCAGATAAGAAAATATCAACTTATTTCCATTGTATGTTTATTATCACTTGGTGCCTTAAGCTAAGAACACTTTCCTGATCTGTGTCCATGTATTCATGATCCAAGATTTCATTGGTTTCTTTGCTGATAAAGATACCTACATTTGAGATGCTCAATATGTTTAGCTGCTGTGCCCCTGCTTCTGCTCCCCATGCTGTTGCTTAGCTCACTGAAGTGAGAAAGAGTTGAAGAGGGAATTGACAGCAGTGAAAGCCGCTCTTTTAAGCCAGCCCTGAAGAGACTAGCTGAATTTAAAGATCTGCTGTGAGGAGCCTTATTCCCCAGGACAAATGACTCAGTTACCTGTGTAAGGTAGTGCAAACACCCGTTTTTGTCTTGACAAGCTGGGAATTTAGAGGAATTTGGGGAAATTACAGGCAGCTGCCAAAGGAAGCTACTCCTGAAGCAAGGAGAGAAATTGCATGTGAGGTTCAGTCACATTGTAATTGAAGATTTGAGTGTGGAAAAGCCTTTAGGGAGTGTTTGTACAGAAGGCAAGAACTCAGGCACTGAAGCAGACACGTAGTTTCATTGCTTCATTTTCTCTGAAACGCCTTTGTTTTCATACAGAGTATTTTGCAGGAGAAAAGCAGTCATCCCCTGTATTGCAACCCCAGATTTTGGAGGGAATTTGCAGGGTTTGGAGACTTCTTGGCCTGGTTGAAGCAGACTCTGTTTACTGCAAAGCACATAGGGGTGCAGAGGGCTGCTGCAGGATTCCCCCATCAGGTACAAGGTAGGTTGGAGATCAGGGAAGATCAGCTCCTATGGGGACCTGAATGTTCCAGATATGGATCACTGAGATTGCAGAATTGAGGTAAATTGACATAGTTTACTTTCTGAGCTGCTGGGACAGCAAGAGTTAAGCAACTGAGCTGCAAATCTCATGAGATCAGGCTTTTCAGTTGGGAAGAGTTCCCATGCTTCCTGCTTTTTGATGTGCTGGAAATACTTTATGCTCAGCCTTTCTTGTGGTATCTTGGCACTACTTCTGTAAATAGTTGGAGGGACATCATTGACATAACATAACAATCATGCTTCTGTCTAAAGTATTTTCATTACTCCAAGTCACGACTAAAAGAAAAAGAGATTAAGATCCCTTTCATTCGGGCACTGAAGCATGAACCAGCTTTCCTAACTGTTAGTCAGATCATGCCCTATAGTACTTAGGTTTTGAATTTGGGACTGTGTTGGCTTTGATGACAGTACTGTTAGAGGAATTTTTGACAACTTGTTCCCATCTCTACCACAGTTTTCTGCCCCTTTGGTTGTATTACAACTCTTCACAGGCTGCCCAGTTCACTTGATTGCTTGCAGAAGTGTTTGCCTCTTTTTAATTTTGTATTTGTTTTTAGGGAGGGTTATTCTTAATTGAAACAATTTCATCACCCTAGTTTTACAGTGGGACTTCAGCATCGGATTTTTGGGCTGAACTGAGGTGACTGGCAAGCTGGGGCAGGACACAGAACTCAGGGTCAGAAGCTCAAAAGACCTGTGGCAGAAGTACTCTGTGCTACTGGCTGATACTTTGTCCATCTTTGGACTTTACACCGAACGGCCAAAGGCTGGTACAAATAAACTCATCATGGTTCCTCTCAACTTACAGGCCTAAAGACTGGAATGAAGTTGATCCTGCTGTTTTGCACAGTCTACCGGCTTGTATGGCCTGATATTAGCTGTGCGGTCTTTAGGCAGTAGCATTTCTTCTTAATTCTATTTTCAGCAACCACTGAAATAATGCCAGCTATAGGGCTAATAAACAATTATGAAAGTCCTGAGAGTTTCTAATGAGAATATAGATTTAGCAACAGAGGCAGAAAAGGTTCCAGTCATGAAGCTAGTGTTCAAAGCTGAACTGAAACTTACTCAAAGTTCAAGACTGTTTGGAGCCAGTGTATTAGCTGGCCATTATCTTCAGTCTAAAATCAGTCTTGGAGTTGCATGAAGTTTATAAGCATATAAGCAGGCCTGGACTTGTGAACACATGCTTCTGAAAGAAGCACTGACAAGGCATTTCTGAGACAAGACAAGACGCTGGCATGCTTGTGGGATATGCTGATGAAGAAAACTTGTGCACAAACTGCTTTCAAGTTATGAAATGTATTCTCAGAGTGTGTAAAGTGTGCAAACAACTGTCCTCAAGAGCTCATATGCCATGTCCTTTCTTCAATTTTACCTCTATCCCTATCTCCTCCATGTGCCATATGCTATTAGGAATAACAAGACACACTTATCAAGGACTGCCAAATGACCTCTTCAGAAGGTATAGTACAGGAGTGGATTAGGACCTTCCACAGGTCAGGAATTCTCTAATTTATTGTCTTTATGAATAAACAGCTTTAGATTTTCATTTCTCCACCTACAAGTGGCATGTCATGGACCACTTGGAGAACTACAGCCACCTCAGGACTGCAACACTGTAGTGTTGCCCTTGGAGCTCTGCTTGTTCATGTTTTCTTTCTGACTGTTTCTATGAAGGCTTAGGTGGTGAACCAAATAAGATGCTTTTTTCACTCCCTAGCCAAAGACTCCACCAAATGTATCAGCCGTGAGGGAGAGGAAGCTGAGGAGGCAATAAACATTATCCTACTGATGTTGCCTCTAGTTCTTCTTCTCAATTTTTTGCTTTTAACCCCCTGCTTTCTCATCTTCTACTTGTGAAGAATTATAAGAGAATATTTTATCACACTAGTTTTTCAAACTCTGTTAGCAAATTTGCAAGCATCATGATCAATATTAACAAAAACAGTCAAGAGATGAGCATCTCTCTGCAAGGACATGTACTTCCCTCTCAGTTTTTGTCATGTTTTTTACTTAAAATATACTTCTTTTAGGGGGTTGGTTTTTTTTGTTTTGGTTTGTTTTGTTTGTTTTTTTGTTATTATTATTATTTATTTATTGATTTCTTTTTTATTTAAGAAAAACTTGAACAAGCCTAATTTTTCTAAACATGAGATCTTATTGAACAACAGACAGAACCAGAAGACCAGAAAGAACTCCTCCAAAGCAGAGATTATGAAGCTGTAACTTCAGCAGGACATGGGATAAACACCGATTTTAAATAAAAAAATACATAATCAAATAGAAAATAAGGAATTCTTACTGACTAAGGAGGTTTTAATGAGCAAGAAAATCTAGCAGTCATCTGCTCTCTGACCAATGTTATTTAATATTCCTACTGCAGATCTGGTATATCACAGAGATTAATGCATTGGAAGTACTTTCAGGTGATTAAGTTTAGAGTTTTACATCTATTAGTACAGAAACTAGGCTATTTTTATATGATGTGCGATATATACCAGAGAATAGTGATTCTGAAAAAAGTTGTGGATATGATGTAGTGGCTAAAAGGAACTGTTATGATCCTGAGTGTCCACTTGGATAAGGGTGTTACTAGTATTCCCAATACCTCCATCAAACTATTATGTTCCATCTTAATTTTTTTTTTAACAGCATATTGGCAAATTTTGTTTTAAAAACGTTTTTTTTATTTTTCAGCCACAATTTAAATTCTAAAATGGAAGATTTAAGGAATTGTAATTAAAGATTTTATAAGTGTAAGATTTTATAGTTTGGTTTTGAGAAGAAGTTGAGAATTTAAGAAATGGTAAGGTTACAGTCTGTAAGTATTTGCATATGTAGAATGTGTTTAATAGCACTGGGCTTTTTAGCTTATAAGACAATGACAGAGTTCCAGAGTTAGACGATGATCTAGAGGACTTCAAAGTGTACAGAGCAGGTAGCTGGTTTACCCAGTTTACATTTTTAAACAAAGAGAAAATGTAATCTTAAAACATGGATTGTCATTCACCCAAAATTTTTCAGGTTCTGTAAAGGAATTCTTCCATAATTCTATGTGGGGATTTTTGTTAATCAGTAGATGCTTAAATGAAATGATCATAATGATTCTTTTTGGCCTCACTTGTATGAGTACTCCTTACAAAATCACCACGTCTTCCCATCACTGATTAAAACAATCTGAAGTTGCCAAAAGAAGTTAAACTTTCATTTTAGGGTATTAATAGTTAACTGTACACAAAACTTCTCTCTTTCTAACTCCTTTCATTATATAGCTCTTTATAGAAAGAAAGCTTTCTTCAGATTGTATCTATCCAAGTGACTCTCTTTTATATGATGCTGTATTTTTAATCCCACAGCATATGGAAAACATTCCCTTGTACTAAAGAGATACCATTTTATAAAGCTGGGATTTTGCTTGCTCTGGTGACTCAAGAGTCAAAGGAATATCCCTTTTGGGCTTCCAGTGAGTGACAGAATAAAGCAGACTTCCACGTGCACGCATTAAAGATATGCTAAGATACATGTATGTTTGCGATTAGTAGCTGGAAGTCCTGACCTCTAAGTTCCCTGATTGACTGGGACGCATTTTTCCCTACCGCAGAAGGCCTGTGCACAATCTAAGCTTCACCTCGACACAATATTGAGTACTTCCATGAGACATGGGTGGGCAGAAGTTTCACTCACTGGAAACATTTCAATTTCTGTTTGGAAACAATTTTACTAACCAGTGAATTATTTTCTTTTAAGCTTTTACAGACCAAGGAACATTGTCACATAATTCCATTACTGAATCCAGCAGATTTTTGTTAAATTACAACACCTCTCTCAGGAAGATATTAAATAATGATTTAAAGACTTAAAGGTATGACAAATTTACCACTTTCCTTAAAGTCCTACTCCAATATATAATTGCCTCTACTTATATCCCCTTTGAATTTTAAATTTATCTTCTAGCCATTGAATGTTAATGTACTTTGCTGCTAGCTTGAAGTCCTAAGACTCATCACAATTTAAGTATGTGACAGAGAGAAAATAGCTCAAAAGAGAAAAAGTGAATAATAATCTATGTATCTCTCTTCATACCAGTAAAACTGTTTGTCAAATCTTCACACCTTCACTGCCTACATTGAGTGTTTGAGCTGAAGAGAGAAATGCCATTTCTCTGAAGATGGTGGCTTCCTTAAACATTGGGTTTATCCAGCTTTCTGTATTGCACATTATAATTATCCATCAACATAACGAAGAAGCTCTTGACGTTCAGGAGGGGCACCTCAGGACACGACTTTCATCTTGTTGAAACAAATAATAATACCAAAGTTCTTACAACCTTCTGAAATAGGTTAGAGTCTTTGAGGTGAATATTTAGCAACTTGGCTGTGTGTGGGCAATGCAAACACAGGCTGCAGCAAACAACACTTTTTCTCTGTGTGTTCTACGTAAGACTGAAGGTTGCAAGCAATTTCTCATTAGTCGACTGGAGTCACCAAAACGGGGCCTCTTCATGTTGACTCGCAAAATCCTTTCATGCTTATCAGCATACGGCTGGATTTCCTCTGCTTTATCACGCTACCACTTTTCCTGTATGGCTTTCAGCTTTGTTTGGAGTTCTCTGGGCTTGCTATTATATGCAGTTCTCTTTGATGCCAATGATAGATCTTGCAACAGTGCTCTGTGAAAGGCGCTCCTCTCCTGAGGTGTTGTATAATTGCAGGATCACTCTTATCTCATCAATCTTAATGTTTTCTAATTTTTTTGCCCTGGGGTCTTGTTTGAGGCATGGTATAAGATATCCCTGAAGATTTCCAAGCTGTTCTGTTGAAATTCTTTAGAGCTTTTCATACCGAGCTTTTAATAAAGCAAATCACTGAGGGTGATGTCTACTGAGTGCGTAGTTTCCCTTACGGTAGGCTGTTTTGTAAATGAAGGAAATATTTCACTTGTTAGCGGAAGAACTTCTAATTGTAGTTGTTATGACAAGAAGATGGCTCTGGACTGTTTCTTGTTAATAAAACTTTTCCTCTTTCATCAAGGTTTCTGCTAGGCTATTCCATGTAGTCATTGTCTCCTTCTGAAGTGGCAAGCTTGCAATGTGTACTCCCTTGTGACTGAAATGTTGGGAAAACTGTCCAACATGTCAGCTATACACTGCTCTGTAATCTTATGAATAATTTCAGGTTGATTGATTCCAGTCTCTTGTTTTGCCTCACTTCTGACAGCAGTATTTCTTGGTTTGTTCCCTGAACATTAAATGTCTTCCACATGTATTTTATAGTTAACTAATTTTGCATTGTCACTTAGAATTACCAAAAAATTAAGATAATTCTTTAAGCTGAGCCATTTTTACAATTTATTTTTTTAAAATTGTTTTGAACTCATGCTTCAATCGATGTATTTTTGTCCTCTTTTTAATTCATTTCCTCTTACTTCTAAAGATATGTTGCTGCTCTAACATATCTGCCTGCCTGCTGTTATAGTAGCGAACAATAGCAGAAGGAAACTCAGCAGCAGTAACGGAATACTGGTGCCTGGTCAAGCTCATTAATAGATATCATGGCTAGGAATGGAGAAATGACGCCTGCTGCATTACCCACCATATCTGATAAAGACGCAGGCTTAAGATCTTTGCATAGTAAGTGATCCTGCCCTCTACTCTGCTCTCGTGAGACCTCACTTGGACTATTGTGTGCAGTTCTGGTGTCCTCAACATAAA
>JAOEHY010028367.1:10454-38786 GCA_025447955.1 Psilopsiagon aurifrons
AGTGATAGGACAAGGAGTAATGGGTTCAAACTTAAACAGGGGAGGTTTAGATTGGATATGAGGAAGAAATTCTTTAATGTATGGGCGGAGAGGCAGTGGAATGAGCTGCCCAGGGAAGTTGTGAATGCTGCATTCCTGGCGGTGTTCAAGGCCAGGTTGGACATAGCCTTGGTTGATATGGTTTAGTGTGAGGTGTCCCAGCCCATGGCAGGGGGTTGGAACTAGATGATCTTATGGTCCTTTCTAACCCTAACTATTCTATGATTCTATGAAGTGGGACTACCATTTTTTCAAAGGTATATCCCACTATGAGATAACTTCAGCCGCTTTTAAAGTCCCTTTTTTGGAATAAAACTATAAATTGGCTTTAGATAGCCCTCACAGATTTGAAACTACAGATCTAAAAGGCAGGGTAAAAACTAGGACTATTTGAAGGCATATAGTACAGTGGTGGGAATGCAAGTTGCACACAGCCTGGGGTTATAGCCATGAAAATATGGTGCTTACAGAGTTTCTTGTGCTAAATGGCACTGAGGAAGTTCAGAGAGAAGTTTAGCTGCTCATGGGAATATGACAGTGTTCCCCATCTTTAGGTGTGGATGCCGGTGTGGATGCCGGTGTGGATGCCAGTGTAGATGTCCAAGTGAGAAACATGCAGGGATACCAAGAATGGCTCTTGAAATGAAGGTAGCATTGCAGGAAGTGTCATGCTCCATCTTTTCTTGGGTGAGAAACAAAATGCATTGATATAGCTTTACATAACCCTTAACCATTCTTCCCCTTCCCTCTTGGATAGAGACAAGTACTCACTATGAATTACCTAGCCCAAGTTAATTAGCAGAAAACTTGGGCTCTCATGTGACAGCTCTCATAGTGCTTAGCAGCAATAGCTAGTGCTACATTCCAGAAAGGTCTATGAAGAAATGACAGGTTTCATATTTTTAGGAAATGCATAGCTCCCAAAAAGCATGTGCAGTGGCACAGTTCCATGCTGTCTGGCAACAAAATGCACAGACCATAGCCTAAGTGGCTGTTAACTGTGAAGGTCAGTCAGGACTGCAGTCCTCTTATACATCGGAAAAGATTACTGGGACCTCATTTCCAGAATATCAGATTTCAGAACATCCCCATTTATTGAGCACTCACTAATTACTGAAATTAACAATCAGAAAACTAACCAAATGAGCCCTCTGAGTGGGTAAACCCAGGTAATTTTTCTTTGTCCATTATCATCTGAATCATATCACTCTAATATGCAAGGAAGAGAAAGGGAAATTTAATCTCCAACTTGGCCTTCACACCCTTTGGCAACATATTAAAGTGAACAATCTGTGTAAGTATATTCTACAATTTCAAGCTCCCTGGATATGACAGACACTTCATGCATGAAGTTTGCTTTCAGCATCATTTTTTACTCTTCCTAAAATAAACTCAATTGCACATTTCAGCTTGTTTAACTAATATAACATTCAAAGGCATGGAACAAAATATCCCCCTTGGGCTGCTGCTCTTAGCTGTGGCACTGAGTACTTGCCTGACTGCTCACTGTAAAATACAGACCATTGAAACTATTCCCTTCTACCTCTTTCAGAGCTCAATATGGACTTTCACATCCAAACACAGCTAACTTGGAGGACTGACTGCATTACTTACTGTCATGTGAAGAGAGGTGCAGTCAATATCTGGTTAATATTTGCCATATGCAGTGTGGGATATGTTTTTGTGATAGCTGAGACTATTTACAGGGCAGAGGGGGTTAAGTGTGCCACTCTTTTTCCCTTTGCTCTCCATTAAGAGGGCTGTGTTTGCACTCACTGAAATCAAGACATGGTGTGACCTCAGCTGTCAGGGATTAGTTGAGTTTTTATTTGGTTTTGGTGGGTGAATACAGACAAAGATAAACCATCTAGTCTCATGTAGATGGAAAATAGAGACATGGATCCTGTGCACCATAATAGATACATGTCACTGCCCAAAACTGCAGACAGTGAAGGGGAGAGGTAATGACAGGGGTAGTTTTGCCCTCAACTTTTAAGGTGTCAAGTTGCTTTGTACAAGACAGATATGTACACATACCAAAACTTCTCTGAGATATTTGTCATCAAAACACTTTAAAGAACATGAAGGTGACCCTCAATGTTTGGCTGAAGAATGGTTTGTGGGGAGCACGTCTCACAAACCTGGGGCAAATGCTGCAACTGTTGGTCACCCTATGTGAGTGACACCCAAGGAGTCTGGAGGAGGCACAGTCTGCTTGCAGTCATCCACTAGTGTGGTGCAATGGTTGCTATGAGCATTATACATGAGCAATGGTAGACATGGGTCTGGTGATGTGTCACGTGAGCTCTTTGAAGTATGGAAATCAGACCAGCAGTTGCAGGAGGCACCCTTGTAAATGAAAAAATAATTAATAAGTAATCAATCTATCTTAATGCTGAAGAAGTGATGCACTGAGGGCTGGGAGCCCTAGTGACCTCCCAGTGTTGGCTGCAAGGCATGTTTGACAAGTGGATTGACCCAGTGTAAATCCTGATGTCCTGAACTTTTTATCACAGCTTTTTCTTCGGTTCTCAAAGTATAGTTTGTAACCTGGGCTTATTCCTATAGGTTTCATTTTTGTGGTGACTAGAGATAAAAAACTCAGCCACAGGGCACGAGTAGCAAGGTTTTCCATTTCTAATGGAGGAATAAGCAACCAGTCTTAGAGAAATGTTTCAAAAGCAGATATGTCAGCACTTGTGAAATGGCGGTGGTTTACGCCAAGAAATCAATAGAGAGGGAGGATTTGTGCTTTATCTAAAACTGACATGATTTGAAAGGATTTTTTTAAAATCACATGACTTTAAAGTGACTCTTCTCCCTGCAATTGAGACAGAAGAGTAATTCAATCAGATGACATCGGTTGGTTTAATGCACAGATTATAGTTTCAGAGAAGCGTTTACTTCCCTACACACTGGACATCTGGAAACATTCCCCTGCCACATTTTATTAGAACATTGAAATCACCTCGTTAAATGATATGGAGAGATCTAGAAAGCAGGGTAATTGCTGGGAGATCAATCACAGATTGAAGTTCCCATGCCATTTTAATATGTTCCTGTTTACCACCACAGACACTCATTCTGTCCATTGACTACACCATTTTAATGATTTTCATCACGGACTTCCAGGTTTTCTGAGCTTTCTCCCAGTGAAATGACCCCTGCAGCATTTTCCTGTCTTTGTTGTTGAGGGAACGAGCTGATAAGCAACAAAGTACATATGCCGAATTACTCTTTTAGTACCAACTGTTGCTTTTCTCTTAAAACCAGAATGATAGAACTGGGACTGGACAGATAACGTTAGCTGTTTAATCACATCTATTCTCTCAAATCACTGAGTTGAGCTTTATTCATCATAGAATGCTGCAGAGCAGACAAAATGGGGTCTACTGTTGTGGCCAAGGGAGATTTAAGGTGGGTAAGTAGTGTGGGGTGCTGGAGACTGAAGGCAGGTGAGCATTCAGAGACGGAGAGGAGGTGCAGTGAGGGGAGATGCAGTGAGGAGAGTTGCAGTGCCTGCCAGCTGCTGCAGTTAAGGCAGATGCTGAAGATTCATTTATGGTCTCAGAGCAAGAGGCTTTTGAGGGAGGAATAACACTGCAGATGCAGTAGTTGGGGGAATGAACCTTCCCTAAGCTTGTGAAGTTTGGAGTTGGTGGAAAATAACAGCTGCATCAGCTGGGATAGGTACTGGGTGTGCAATGTTGATGAACAGGGCACTACATTTTAGCAGGTGGGTTGGAAATAAGGCCAAGGCTCTGCCAGGAAAAAGAAACCTGAGGGAGCTGCCTCTTTGCAGGGTATGTGTTGTGGTGCTCCTTGGGTGTCTGTACAGTCAAAGGAGCTGGAAAGATCCTACAGGCTCAGGAAGGGTCAATAAGCATCAGACATGAATGATATGGAGCATCTCAACTGGGGAAAGAACACATCAGTGAAGCTCAAACAGTGCATGCATCTCTAGTAGAGAGGAGTAAATTGTGCTTTCATCAGCGACGTTAGTGCCTGAGAGGTACCCACATAGTGACTGATGTGTTAGTGGGAAGGAGGAGCCCATAAGTACAAAGGGGAAGTTGCTGGGAGGTTTTGAGCAGTGTTGAGAACAACTTGTCAAGAAGAAAGATTACAAACCAAGAACCTCACTTGAACTGGCACAAGTGTCCTAAACATAATGGGGCATCATTGGCATAACTCTAAAAAAGTATTTTTTGTGATGACAAGAAAATATTCCAAAACTATGACCTATATCAACTTTTTTAGCTTCTTTGTGTAGAGAATCAATGGAATGTAGAGTCCATATGCTGGGCTTATGGTCTATGGCAAATTTTTTTACTTCAAAACTGTATGCAATTAAGTACCTACATAACTGGATATCCCTTATGCCCTGTTCATGCAATCTTGTGTATTCGAAAGAATAATTCTTAAGGTTAATTTTTATATGCACTTGTATGTCTGTTTCTGTCCCACTCCAAACTAATGGTATGTGGTTTTGTCCCTCCTTTTAACAACTGTAAATAGAAGCAAGCGGGAAGTCAGAACTGACAGAAAGCAGGAAGAGGAGAAGAAAAAGCCCTGCAAAAATGATAGGCACACATGGCACACTCTGATCTCACTGTAATAAGGAGGCTTGTAAAGACTTGCATTTGCAGGTCCTTTCCCGCTGCTGTATGGGGAGTTTGTTTTACTTTATAAACAAGGATCACAGCACTCCGGTTTTGGGCAAATAGACTGTGGATACATTTTAATAACTGAACTGGAATGACTTTAGAAGTGTCTAGTAGCTCCCACTGCTTTTCATTTCTTTTTGACACAGCTTTTTATATGCTGTGTGACTATTGACAGCCCTGGATGACAGTCTTAGGTCACATTCCTTTTGCTTTGTTTCAGGCAATAAAAAGAGATACAGCTCTTTTCCATATCTAGCTAGCAGCTGTGGAGTTTTTCTCTGCCCCTATATGTATTTCCCTCTAGTTTCTGGTGTTTCTGCTTGACTCTGCTCTGACCGCTATGATCTCAGCATCAGAGGTGCTCAGCCATTGATGCTGCCCACATGTTGGCTTGCTCCAGGTGCAAGGAGATTAACTTGCCTGGCAAGGAAATGCAGACAGGTGGCAACAATCCAGTATGGACTCAGGCTCTGCCCCTTTTGGACAACTTCATTATAACCAGCTTGACACGTATAAAACAAAAATGCATTTGGGCATGGTTTCTGAAGAGAGCGGGCACATGGTCTCTTGTCTCACCTCCATCCCAAAGCCCCAGACACCTGTGGGGGTTGTCACACAGTGGCCTTTTCTGGAAATGAAAGGCCAGCTCTTATCTGTCTACTTCCATGTGATCTAGGACCATCCACACAATTTGGGTGAAGTGCCTTTTAATGCTCTCTGTTACTGACTGCCCTTTTATGTTACTCTCAGTATTTGGAAAGTCAGTGTTTCTGTTGCTGCTTCTTTGGTCTTTGTGGAAATGAAAAATGTTTTACTGTTCTTGCAAAATGACACACTTCAGATGTACTATTTTGCGGGAGTTTTGTGAACCTTCTCGCCTATTTCCAGGGCCCCTAGTCTTACTGATCCAGGTAATTTTGCTCCCACTTCAAGGTCTCAGGCTGAATCCAGCTAAGGCAAATGCACACTTATTTCTACAAAATGCTTCATGAGCGCTTCCAGTTTCACCTGAGAACAAAACACCTGACAAATACATCACATCCCTAATCTCACACCTACCCATTCTTATCAACAGACCATTGCTGTCCTCGAATGTGACAGTTCAATCCCTTTACTCCTTGGGAAGCATCTCACCTGCCTTTGCCCCAGACACCTAGGCTCCCTGTCCTGCCAGGGCAGCAGCCCCTCTCTCCAGCCTCAGACCCTTCACTGTCATTGTAAATCAGCAGCTGGAATACCAGGTCAGTTCTCACCCATGTGCAAATCTGTTTGCTCTAGGGAAATTCCCAGGACCCAGGCAGTGTCAATCCTTCTAGCTTCAAGGCTTTCTCACCCAGGGTGAGAAGGCTGCTGAGAGCAGAAATTCACAGCAGCAGGGTATCATGATGCTTATTGCCTGTGAATTTGGTGTAACCCAGGCAATTTAGGACTCAAGAGCCATATGCTGGGAGATGAGGTCATCCTCTGCTTTTGGTCTACATTGACTTTGCTCTTGTACCCTCTGGGGTTTGTTTTGAGTTTCATATTCATCTTCCTCTAAAAACAGTTTTCACCATCATACAGCCAAAGCCAAACCCTCCTTTGTTCTCAGGCCCAAAGGGCAAGGCTAGAGGGAGAGTGAGGTGGACAGATTGATGAGACAGGGACCAGGCTGACTGGCAGGAGCGAAGCCAACCTGAATGTTTCTGAAAGCTGCCTGCTGCTTCTCTCTTCTCTCCAGAAACCAAACCCTCTCTGCTCTCAGAAGGGGGAAATAGCTCTTGGGGCAGCTTTTGTTCAGGCTGGGGGAAGCTGGAGGCCATGTAATCAGGAAGGACTTTAATGCACTCAGGCTGGAGCTGGGAAGATTGGACTTCTGACTGTAACCTGCTTTCTGGTCTTAAGGCTAAATGGCAGTAAGGAGCAACAGCAGAAATAACACTGACCAGTGAACGGGGATGGGAGCTAGTGCTAGTTTCTAACCCCAGCTTAGTCCTGACCTGTTTTGTGATGATGGGAAAGACAAATGTCCCCATGTGCCCATTTCTCTTTTTATCTCTGACAGTTTTCCCAGCTTATTCCTTGTTTCAGTAAGCTGGCTACAGTCCTGGCTGAGGGAGCTCTCATTTCTGAGACAGTATTGAAGTGATTGAGACTGATGGTTTGGATCTCAGTAAGTCCTATCCTCATCTGGGACTGTACTCCTGCTACTGCCAACTGAGGAAAGCCACGCTGTCAGTGGGAACGCTGCTGAAGATGGCTCAGATAGCACAGCAGAGTGACAAACTGTTGGGGAAAAGGGTGATGATCGGTTTTGGGGCACAGCCGTTGTAAGGGATGCTCTGGCAGCACTCCAGGTCTTCATAGCCTGGTTGCCATAGTGGGTGTTTTTCATCCAAGCTTTCAGAGACATCAGTTGGGTTTAATAAATATTTCAACAGTGTTTTGAAGTTCCAGTGAAAACAGAGAAAACCTTTGATTCTCCAGACCCTTTATCCCAATGTACACCTCACATCAGTCGTCTCAGCGACCTTGTTTAGTCAGTGTTCACTGAGGTCAAAGGGACACAAAGTGCAAAATCTTGGGCTTGCTGAAGTCAACAGCAAACTTTTGCCTGGTTATAGTGAAGCCAGGCTCACACCAAAGTCAGAGAAAGCAATTTCAGTTTCTCTATTTCTTTCTTTCATTAAAAAAAAAAAAATCCAATCAAAAAATTGGAGCCTCTTTCACTTAAAAAACCCCGAAGTTTGGGAAAACTGTGAATCAAAAATCAGGCAGAAATGAACAATGTGTGCAAGGAAATATATATTTTTTTAATTATTCATATTTTTTTTTCCCGGAGTGACTGCCTTGGGCATTAATCCATGTGAAGGAACCAAACTGGATATTTTTTTTATTACCAGCCTGGAAGTCTCTGCATCACTGAAGCAGTATTCACAAAAGCTTTCTGGGATAAGCATGGATTTACCATATTGATTTTCCCACCAGAAAATTTGATGTTTTTCTAAAGAATTACTGTCCTATCTAAAATTCCTCTTCTGTAGTATGGATATTTTGTGCACATGAATTACTTTGAGAAAAATTCCTACCCAGCAAGCCTATTCAATGCACTACTTTATTTTCCTTCTTTGTGTTTCGTTTCCGGCACATAAACAACTTCAGAGGCTCCCAGGGAGGCTCGCAAGGTTAATAAACACTACGTTGTGAGTCTTTGTCTTGATACATTTCTGCTTGTTTCAAAATACAGTGGAAAACAACTGACAGCCAAAGAATGCATTCACAAAAATCAGGGGTTTCTGCATTACCTGTGTGGGTGTTTAAAGCTGAGAATGCTCTGCGCACTAAAGTTTGTATATACTGGTATACACACGTGATTTCTAATTGGTTTTCCTCTCTATTTGTTCTCTGGTATCCTAGCTTTCTCCTTCTCTACGTTTACTGATACTTCAGCAGTGTTTTGTTTATGAGTGGCTTTTTCCTTTTTTTGTTTTAACCACTAAGATGGATTCTAATTTTCTTTCATTTTAATTCCTTTTCTTTTTAACTCCCTCTATCTTCCCATACTCATTTCTCTTCCTTTCCCCTCTAGTTCTGCCTTTCTCTGTGTGTTCTCATCCTTATCCCTGATTTAGTGTGATAACACAGAAAACACCCCCTTGTTTTCAGAAGCTCCTCTATGTCTCAGGACAAGCTATACACTGGGCCAGCTCCTAACAAAACATAGCCCTTTTGTTTGGCATGTGCTGGCTCACCCGCTTGAATGAAATGGCTTTGTTTTAGGTGTAGATAGTACGCTGGGGCTGCCTGGCAGGTGCATCTTACAGCCAGCGTCACCCAGCAGTAAATTCTGTAATTACAGGTCATGGAGGTGGAGCTCTCCTTTGATGTGACTTTTTCTGTTGTGGCAAGCGGATACAATTTGACAGATATCAAATGCAGATAGCAGTAAAAATTTAATTAACAAGTCAAAGCTTTTATCTGGGGGTTTAGAACTCAAGCCAACAGGTTTCTTCAGTCTAAAGAAATCACAGAGAAGGTGGGGTGAAGGCATTGCCTTTGTAATGTATACAGCTTATGACCTTTTTTATGATGCTTGCAAAGATAAAGCTTCTTTAGCTGTTACCTTTCCCATTGGAGAAACCTTTGGGTCATGCCCAAAACCAAGGATATTGTTCATTGTATGCTTAATTTTCATTATTTAACTCTCCAGTGTGTACTCATTTTCTCTTGTGATGCTGCAGATTACATAGCAATAGAAGATGGGGCGAGCTAGAGCTTGCCTTCCTGCAGCTGGGGCTGCACAGAGTACCCCAGCACTCCAACATCATGTGCTGGCTTATGCCTCTTGTGTTGAGCCAGCCAACAGTGGTATCAGTGGCCTGACCTGTGGGACCTAACATTTCTTCCATGATTTACTTGCTGCCTTAACAACAGAAGCCTTATTGAAATGAGGTTGAAAACTGGCTCTTAGCTTCTTCGTCTAGAAGTGGAGAAGTCACTCCTTGCTTACAGTGTTTTCCAGGGATGCTGTCATGATCAAAGCAGCTAGGTTCCACATGCTGGCTGCCTTAGTCATGCCACTCATTCTGCTGGTAACTGGGAGCTGGGAGAGCAGTCTGCCTGTTGTGCGTTGTGTGTGTGATTGCCGCTGCCTGTGAACTGAAAGAAATGCAAATGTGCAAGGAAATAATAAGAAAAAAAAGAAATTCACATCCCCCAGTGCCACCTTTGCTAGAAGCCACATGTCAGAGCACCCCAAAGCACGCAGTGAGAGACATGTGGATGGAGAGGTTGTGTTCTATCTTAATAAACATAACTTTCTTGCATTTATGGGTCAGCTATTCCTCAGAAGGTCCTTCCAAAGGTGTTTACAGACCAAAGTTATAAAATGCTGCAGAAAAAGATTAAAAAATAATATTGTGAGCAAAAGAAAAAATACCTCAAGTTTTCACCATGATGCCATATATTTGACTCTTCCAGACCGTGAAGTGCTTCAGGTGTACGCATGCTATTCTGCAGGGGATAGACTGATCTGTGAGTCAATGGAAGTGCCGTATGTCACACTTGTGTGTTTCTTAGTACATCTGGGATTGGCCCAGGAGTTTCTGCAATTGTGCACACAAAGATCCTAGTTCAGGTAACATGCACCAGTATCAGATAGCACTTAGGAAAGTCTTCAGTACAGATGCATTTAATTGTGGTCTTAAGGACCTTCTTGAAATGAAGCCAAAGAGCCTGAGTCAAAGACCTCTGTAATCAGCGCAGCATCATGAATTTGTGCTTATGCAAATGCATGTTTAGAAGTGCTAGCCTAGAATTTTTATGTACAGTTTTGAATTTCTGAGCTGACTTCTAGTGGGACTACTGAAATAAAATCCTATTGAGCATGAAAATGGACAGGGCTCCTTGTGAACTTGTAGTACCCAAATATAAAGCAAAAACTACCACTGTTGCAGTAGCATCAAGAGTTTTCCAAAGCTGTAGCAGGAGTCAAAAGTTTAAGAAAAAAAGCAAGCAGGCAAGAAAGAAAGAATAAAAATGAAGAAAGGAAAATTTGCCATCCCTGTATGGAAAATACGCAAATTAACTTTTCGACATTTGCATTACTGATTTTGGTGCTTTGATGGAAGTTCCCTGTTACCATACTTTAAAGCCCCAGATATCACCTCACACGGCTAAGTAAAAAGGAGGAGAGACTTCAAAGTGAATAATTACCTGTTGATGATGTATTATATTTAAAGACTCTGGCTGTGGATTAAAGCTAGCTCTAGGGTTGTTAATAGCCTGCAGTAAACAACTAATGAATCAAAGAAAAGAAGCAAAAAGCAGTTATGGTTGAAGGAAATTCCATTAACACCAAAGGCCAGAGTTGAAGTGCTAACTTCAATGAAGTGTAACACAATAAAATACAGTAATTTCACACTAGAGTGTATAAGAATTTAGAGAAATGGTCACAGGTGAATTATTAGGGATTGCCCTTTGGGCTTTGTTTTCAAAACACTTTGATGCCATGCAGAGAACCAGGTTTTTCACCCCTCTGTTTTTTCTGCAGTTTATCTGCAATTTTTATGTGGTGTAATGAAAAGAATAGATTTGAATGTGAAGAGCTACACCTCCAGCAGTGGTGGAAACAGCCTGCTTCCAAAGATGAAAATAAAGCTCAAGGGAAGAGCACACAGCAGAAAATTGTGAGAAACGAGCTGAGAACAGTGTAGAATAAATTGGATGTCTACAAAGATCTTTCTGGTTTCGAAATGTTGAGAATCTTGGTGAAATAGGAAAGTGAGTGATTGAAAGGGTTGTTTGGGAGAAACAATATTGACATACTTTAGCTGAGTAGTTGACAGCAGTACTTCAATCTGTGGTCCTTCAATCATGGCCCATCTTCTTCCCACCAGAGCAAGCTACTGGCAGTCCTCACATGAGCAAGATTGGAGGGCCCTCATTTCATACAAAATGGAGCCCTAACCTGAGAAGCTTTAGGAGAGGGAGTGTTATTTTTATTTAAATTGAGGTCATTTGAAAATCCTGAACTTTTCAGGGGAATCTAATTTCTCCCTTTTAAAATTATTTTGGGAGAAATAAACGGCAGTGAAACACTGCCAGCCTGTAGTCCAATTAGGCTGATATATATAACTTGGTGCTAAAAGACTTTTCACTTATTGTCAGACCTAAGCTTTTAAGGCTGCTTCATCTTCTCAGGGCTCATACATGGGTCTCAGGAATTGACTGAAAATAAAGAAAAGCAAACTGTGGATGATACACATGCACTGAAGAGCTAGTAGGTATTCCAATGGCAGTGATTGGTTTTAGGGCTTAAGAACCAATACATTCAAAGAAAAAAAAATTACAAACTCAACAACGCGCCACTGCCAAAGCTAATGATGCCCAAGGAGTGGCCTACAGATAATCCCTGTCTTTCTGCACTTTGTGGTGGGTTGAGGTAATAGTGTGCTTTCCTGATGAAATTGTAAAACCAGCTTGGCTGTTTGTACTAGTATTTCTAGATAGTAGAAATTTGCACTCTTTTACAAAGAAGAGCACCTGACATGAATTGACAAAACATGCCATTCACCTTGCATTATAGGAGCACAGCCCATGGGCTCAGGGTCTGTGTAGGAAAGTCACCCCAGGAACCCCATCCCCTGGAGGAGGGATGGTGTGTGCCTGGAGCTCAGCCTTAATCACAGGGTGCAACTGGTAGAAATCAGTTACTTTTTAAGAGCAAGAACTGTTTCTTGTCAAGCAGAATAAGCCACTGGTTCAGCACTGGGACCTGCTCAGCACTTCTTCATGACATCACGCTGGCAGAGTGAGGACTCATCAGTCATCTCAGGGAAAGGATTGCTAATTACAGTAAAGGAGCCAAAATTTACTGATGTGATTTACTGAAGTCTTGTTGCCTGCCTTTTAAAATAGGACTGACAGTGTAAGTGACAATAGGAAATGGTCTTTGCTGAGCCATGAAGACTTTTGTTTTCCTTCTGTCATACGTAAACTTTGAACAAAGTGCTGCACTCGTGATTTTATATGGAAGGAGGATCTGCACAAAGAACACTTAAAATAATGTTGATGTAAGTTTAACAGACAGTTGGTGATGTTAAGTTAGTCATTTCCTCTGTAATTTGAGTCATGAAGTCATAACAATTTCGCTGGAGATTTTTGAATTCATGTTTCTCTGACCAATAAGTTTGAAATTGATGACATTCTCTTAAGTCTTTCTGTAAGATTTCCTTCTGAGAATTTTAGGCCATATATAGCTGTTGCGTGTATCTAAAGATAGCTTCTTGAAAGGCCTCTTTCCATGCCTTCATACTGTTATCACTGCTATATCCACATTCTAGCAGAATTGGACGTGACAGGACTTAGTGTTAAGTTTGGTCCAACTTGTTACTTTGATAATGGGACTCAACCAGTACAAATTTGACACTATTATATTCCAGTACTAAAATTACCCCAGTATATCCCTGCTGGTGTTCAGGGCCAGGTTGGACAGAGCCTTGGGTGATATGGTTTAGTGGGAGGTGTCCCTGCCCATGGCAGGGGGGTTGGAACTAGATGATCTTAAGGTCCTTTCCAACCCTAACTATTTTATGATTCTATGTACATCTCAAACCAAAACTCAACCTAAACCAAGTGGCAAGAAGGATGTGTAGGAGAGGATGAGTTGACTTGTAAAAGCTGAAAAGGGCAGTGATACATGGGCTTACTGGGGCAAGGCTTCCCTCACGACATGTGGGGTTGCTGCTAAGTGTCTGTTTCTCTTCATGAACATCACTGCTGAAGGACTTGGCATCCTCATATTTTATCTATATAATCACTGGCTTGTATCCTCAAGGCAAGTGTTCATTGTATGCTAACTAGGACTAAACACAGGATGGAAGTGTCCCAACTTCATTTTGAGTTATTTTTCTTTCCCTACCAAATGCTGGGATTCCTGTGATCTACCATTCACTGCCTTGGAGATAGACATCCTTTTGGGCTGCTTCCCCATGGGAAGCAGTGAGTCACTTTGGCATCCCATCACCACCAGAGGAAGATTGTCCCTTTCCCCCAGCCCACCCCATCATTTCTCATAGAATCATAGAATAGTTAGGGTTGGAAAGGACCTTAAGATCATTTAGCTCCAACCCTCCTGCCATGGGCAGGGACACCTCACACTAAACCATGACACCCAAGGCTCTCTCCAACCTAGCCTTCAACACAGCCAGGAATGGAGCATTCGGAACTTCCCTGGGCAACCCATTCCTGTCCCTCACCACCCTTACAGTAAAGAACTTCCTTCTTATATCCAATCTAAACTTCCCCTGTTTAAGTTTGAACCCTTTATTCCTTGTCTATCACTACAGTGCCTGATGAAGAGTCCCTCCCCAGCATCCTTATTGGTCCCCTTCAGATACTGGAAAGCTGCTATGAGGTCTCAAAGCAGGCTTCTCCAGCCTGAACAGCCTCAACTTTTCTAGCCCATCTTCATACATCTTCCTTGCTGTCTCTCAGTTGTCAGTTCTTGCTGCTTACCTTGCACGAGTTCATGGAACCCTGCTTCAGATGATTTAATTTAAAAATTTAGCATATGAGTAACCCATCAAGAGACTGAAATTGGCTCAGCAAAATGTTTGATGAGCATGGAGCTGCCTCGAGGAAGGTTGGGGTAGCACTAGGAGGTTCCCCGAAATGGGCTGAGAAAGTTGGGGCTGTTCAGCCTGGAGAAGAGAAAGCTGCTTTGAGACCTCACAGCAGACTTCCAGTATCTGAAGGGGGCCTATAAGGATGCTGGGGAGGGACTCTTCATTAGGGACTGTAGTGATAGGACAAGGGGTAACGGGTTTAAACTTAAACAGGGGAAGTTTAGAATGGATATGAGGAAGAAATTCTTTACTGTAAGGGTGGTGAGGCACTGGAATGGGCTGCCCAAAGGAGTTGTGAATGCTCCACCCTTAACAGTATTTAAGGCCAGGTTGGATGGGGTCTTGGGTGACATGGCTTAGTGTGAGATGTCCCTGCCCATGGCAGGGGGGCTGGAAGTAGATAATCTTAAGGTCTTTTCCAACCCTGACTATTCTATGATTCTATGATTCTATGACGGAAGAGCATGAGATAAAGAAAAGACAGATGTGACCTGCCTTCTGTCACACATGAGTTGTGAAACTGTGCCCAAAGGCATTTGTTTGAGTTTCTTAAGAGTCCCTGGAGAGATCGAGGCAGACTGAGCTGCCAAAGCTGAACTGCTCTCTAGGAGTTTCTATAGAGAGACTGTCCAATTAATGTGGGCTAGAAAAACCTTTCAGAAGCTTTAACTTTATGTAAAGCCTAACCATAATCCTTAGCACTTCAAGTAAATGTTCTTCATTATCCCTGTATCCACTGTTTCCCAAACACTTGAAATATTTGCTTTTCCCCAATGAGTGACTCAACCTGCCATTATGTCACTCCATGATGCAAGCCCTATCTCCAAGCTACATGCTTTCTCATAGTGGGGTTTCAAAGTATGGCAGATACTTGGCTGTCCTGCTGGGTTTCAGTGAATGAAATGTAAGTGAAATGCCTGATAAGGCTGAAGGGAATCACATAAAGTAATTCCAGTGATTCCTATTCCAGAGCAGCTCCCCCAGACTCTCCACCAGCTCACCCCAAAATCACTGATCTGTTTATGATTGGGCCACATTTTTCACACTTGTGTTCTTTGTGCCAATGAAAATTACATAGAAGTTTATCTGCACCCTTGGCTATTGGTATAGCTAACATATATTAGCTATGATCCACCAAAGTACCAAGGGCTTGAGAGTACTTTGCTGCGAATAGGTGGGCAGAAGCTAGCAGCCAGAATGTATCCTGCATTGGCACTGCCTACTGCATTGCTGTGCCTTTCAGAGAAGGCAAGGGGGCCACAGGGCTGCACAGCCCCTTTCCCATCTCTATAAATGTGTTTGCTGAGGGAAAAGCCGGAGAGATATGTCAGATGTGTTTTTTCTCTCTTCATTCCTCCTCAGACACATATAACACATGTACGCAACAGCCATCTGTCTGGGGTTCTTTAATGGATCATATATATTACTGCAATAAACTGGCTGTTTCCATGTCCTATCTTATCTTCTTTGCCCTCATTTTTTGCTGCTTGCTCTGAAGATTGCATCTTTCTGAGTGTTTTGTGATTGACTCCCAAATCTCTGCAAAGTCTCGGACTCAGTTTGCCAAAGCTCTCTGGTTTAGTATATTATTTGTACTGCAGCAATGCCCTGAGGCCCCTTTGTGCGGAGCAGCATCTGCAGCTGGTACACACACAGCTGTTTGTCCTAAGGTCCAAGACATGCTCTCACAGTCCTGTCTCTGCCTCTCCAGTGCACGATGTTCTCAGCCATCATTAAAGTTTAATATATTCCATTTGCCACCGTCGTGAGAAAGCTATCTTGTTTGGGGAAAAATATATTATTAAGCCCAAAGCAAAGATGCAGGAACTTTTTGGTGATGGTGTTGATTATTTACAAAATGTCACTCCCGAGCTGCCTCCTTTGCCAAGCGTGGGACATATGTTAGTAATTGACAATGTGCAATGTGGACCTCTTCTATCAATGGCTGCTTCAAAACACAATTAGTAATAAAATATGGGGGCCAAGAATCTCCCCAGAAGATCTAACACTGCACCTCTTTTAAAACTGCTCTCACTAGCAGGCAAGACTTGTTCTCCCTCCTTCTCTGCCAGACTGATTTTCTTCCTGTAAAACCTCAGGCCTGTTGCCCATTTTTGCTTATGTTGCAACTTAGGGTGTTTCTGTTCCTTCAGGAGACAGCTAGTTGAAATATATATCTTCTGTTTCTTCATGTGCTAGCCTTAGCTGACCAACACACAATGATTTTCGAGGACCTGAAGGAGGAAATAGTACTATGAAACTTACTTTGTTGCTCCTATAGATTCTATCATGGACATAAAGTATCACAGGCACTGTGAAAGAATCAGAGGACTGAATTTGCTATCATGTCACCACTGCTTTAATGTGAAGGCATCAATACAGATGGCATAATTTCTGATCACACTGGTGGGGCAGGAATAAATCTTAACATATCAGCCCCAGGAGATTTACTGCAGAAGACTTTGAATGTGGAAATATTTATGCAGGTGGGAAGAGCTGCAGAGTCTATTGCTGCCACAGACCTCTTTGCCAGAGGAAGTTACTACGCTGTTGTGATGGAGGTAGAAATGGACTTTTAAGAGACCTAAATACCACTGGATAATGAACGATAAGGAGAACACAATGTCCATAAAGAGAAACGTGCTACCTCTATGAGGCACACTTCGAAATTGCACTGTCAGGTTTGTCTGATATTTGGAACAGCAACATCACTTGTTTGTGCTGCTGGTCAAGGTTTTTTTTCATGCAGGATACTAGGGGTTTGTGTGTGGTTGGGATATAATGATGTGTAAGTGCATGCTGGAAGCCCAGCCTTCTGGCGATCTGTTCTAGTCCATTAGCTAGCAGGAAGAAGAGAAGGAGGTGCAGATGACTGATGCAAAGTTATTACCTGCCCTTTATAACTGATGGTGTCTTTCCTTCATGTCTTACTGGACTTCTCATTGCTCTGGGACACTTGTGTAATAGAAGAACTGATTTACATCTTCACATGTTCTTTCCAATGCAACATTAGCTGCTGTGATCCACCCCCAGTAACTCTTAGCTAACTATTGCAGTATGTTCTGTGTGGGGTGCAGCCTAAACCAGAAGTCTGTGCAAAATACTGCATCCTACTTCCCAAGCAACAACCATGGCCAAATTGCTCCATGCCTTACTTGGACTAGCAGCTCAAAGAGCACTAAGATCAGCAGAAATCTTTTCACTGACTTCAAAGAGCTTTGGCTCAAGCCACCCAAGAAAATGTTAGGCAGTGATTTTCCCCCAAAGGTGAACATGGCTTTGGAAACATTTCTGAGAGTCTCTGACCTCTCTCTTTTATCCAGTGTGGTCAGGAATGATCCTAAACCAAAGATGCCCTGGCTCAGGAGAGGTGGCGCTTCTTGGCTGGGAATGGAGCCAAATCTTTGGTTTTTCCCTTTGTCTGAAGTTTCTCAGCCTCCAGGATGTGAAGCTTTCCCTGGCCCTTGGGTAGGAGAATGCAGGTCGGTCTTTCCATGTGAAGCCAGTATTTGTTGGACTGCTTTTCCAGTTTGAATTGGTTGTTTTCCTGTTAAAGGAAAAAAGAGAGGCAAATTAGGTCACATTTTGGAAAGAGGTGAAATTGAATTATTGTTCTTACCTACTTCATGTCGGTGTAAGACCCATGTATGGGTCCTTGTGCATCAAACAGTAAAAAAATAAATAGAAAGTTTGATTCCTGCTTCTCTAAATCCATAATTTTAATCATAATGGATTTAAATTCAGTTGTTTGACTCATAATTTATGTGCTTTGTATATGGATAGTACTGCCTAACCACATCACTCTCTGGTAAGTAGTCTGAGGAAGTGTTCTAGAAGGACTCAGGCATCATGACTACTATTGTAAAACAAAACCAACACAAAACCCAAGCAGCCAACCAATCCACCTCCAGAAGTAAAAGTATCCCATGCAAACCAAGAAACTACCTTGAATCCCCAAGGCTCAGCTGTTACTTCTCAGCACAGAGTTAAAACTTCCTATTGTACACTTTCAGGACATAAAAAAATGCGATGGCAAGTTAGAGAAGTTAGATGAAGTCAAGTAATTTTATTTTTATTTCCAGATCTCCCAAGTATAATCTATTAAATTGTGTCTTGGTAGCACAGAACTAATAACAGTGATTGCAACAAGTCAAGACCGGCGCTCTCCTCTTTCCAACACTGTTGCTGCCACATGAGCTATGACTATCCAGGAGTAGAGGGAGAAGGATGGAGATGTAGACTTAGGCCATGCAGAGCAGGGGAATCAGGCATGACAAAGTTAATTGCAACTGCCTAGTAACTTATTTCCCCTATATGTTCCCCAGTGAGAGCCAGAAACAATATTACATTATTACTGACAGTAATGTCTGTGTTGGGATATATGCTTTGCTGAAACAAGCTGAAATCATAGGTATTTGCCTTTGGGAGCTTGGTCTCAAACCTCCTGGTTTGTTTATTATTTGCAGCTTTTCTGCCTTGGTCTCTCAGCCAGCTGGCTTGTGTGGAAAGGGGATTCCTGGAAGAGCAGCATGAGGCTGGCTCAGGCCCTTGGGGGTCATTACCATGTCCCTGATCGTGCACTTGACACTCACACTCTGAGTGATTTAGGACCAGACACTTGCTGTCTTTGCCTGTATTTCCCTTTCTGTGAAGCATTGATGGGGGTGCTTACTACACAAACTGCATGAAGCCATGCAGTTGCCAAGCTCTCTATGAGGCAACACATGACATCAATTAGTAGTGCTGTATAGACCCAACACTGAGAAAAGAAAAAGTTGTTTCGTTACTGTGGCACTGAGAATATCGTGTTGCTCCATTCACCTCCAATGGCTAGCCTTGTATGGGACAAGTGAGAATCAGTTTTGCACTTTCCCTTTCAGTGTTCAGAAACAAGCTGTACGTATGATGATAGCATTTATCATCTGAGCTATTGAAGGATTAAAATATTGTGTGTCTTTAGTGGTTGTCTTTGCTCTGACTCCAGTATCCAACATTTTACTTTGTAATAAAAAAGGCTAAAAATAAACCAATAATTCTTTGGTTTTTTAGTGCTCACACTCTTTCCCCGTTACTTCTTAGTAATGTGAATTATACCCAAAGGAACAATTTCTGTTTCAGTTTGAAGTCAATTACAAATTTCCCATGGAGTTTAACTGAAACAGAAGATGCTTCAATGCCTCATGAAAGGTTTTTAAAGATTAAGATACTGAGTTCCTTAAAGGAGATGCTTTGCACTCTTCAGACTATGAGTTGATTCACTAAATAATCAGTTCATGCACAAAAGAAAGGGAAAAAAAACCCTTGACTCTTTCATGTTACGTGAACAGCAAAAAGGGCCTCATTTGTTTGTGATTTACAGTGATTAAACCATGTTTTCCTGAATTGCTATGTATTTTTCAACAGAGGAAAAACATACTGGGTAATTTTTGCAGGTGGTTATTCTATCCTAGTTCCATTAGTATGATTGTAGCAAAAACCAAATTTGCAGCTTATGATGGTTTCTTTGTTTAGTATTTTGGAGATGTTGGGCATTATTTGTTTGCATAACTTACTGTGTGGCCTTGGAATCAAGTCTATAGCTGCATTAGATTCTATGAGAGTTGCTAGAAATTAACCTTGACAACAGGCTGTCATTCATATCCTTTGCAGGGTGGGTGAAGACATGAAATCTCACTATAAAAGGAACAAATCTCAGTACAGGAGAGGTTGACACTAGTGGACTTCATGTAATTCAGGAACCTCTGGCCTTGTGTTTGCTTCATGATTGCCTCCAAGATGTGAAAGTGGAAACAGGTTCAAGTGCTTGAGGGCACAGATTTCAAAAGGTCAGCGTGGTGGAGTACACAGCCAGCAATGAAGGTAGAAAAGGACCTGTTAGAAAGCCCATGGTTATATCCTTCTCAACTCATGTAATTATCACTGTAGCTTCCTTTCTCAGTTGTTTCCTCATGACTCGTTGATTCTCCTGCACCCAGGCTCAGGGATTTCAGAGCTCCTGGCAGCCCACCAGACTCTGAGGGAAGAAGGACCATATGCATGTGATGAAAAGGGTGAAAGCTTTATGCAGTCAATCAGCTCTATTTTACTGTCCTCATACAGGCACTTGCTTATCACTGTAGCTTTCCTGCAAGATCAGAAATAAAGCCTTCTTGCTTTTGGAGCAGTAAAAAGTAGATTTTATTGCAGAAATGTGACACTGTAGATGTCAGTGCAAGTCCCACTGTTTTGGTTCTTTGACATAAAAGAATGGTGCAGCTGCCTTGCTGTATTTTATATTGCATTGTTACCAGTATTATGCAAAGTACAATTCAGTACAAAGTGAACTTAACAAGTAACAATGACATCACACCAATAACAATAATCCAAAGTAAATTACCTCTTCTCCCTTCCTTTATTTGCCTTTGAATTTCTGTTCCAGGTGAACTATGAAATGCTCCAGGCCATGCATTTCTCTGAGGTGACTGCAATTCTTCAGTAGCAAGCATCTCTGCCCTTTAGCTGTTAACCACATGGTGCTCCAAACAAGACAGCAAACCACTAGGAATGTCAGCTGTGTCCCACCCTACTGGGAATTTCACATTTTTCTGAAGCCAAACATATTTTCTTTGGCTGATATTCTATAATAGCAAGTAACAATAATAATGCTATGCTTTTAAAATGTGTTTTTCTAACCTTGCAGTCTGAACACTGTATATCACATACTTTTAATTGAGTCTGCTATTGTTTGAAAAGGTTTGCATTACCCTTAAGACTAAGAAAAAGTCTTCATAATCCAAATGAAAATGGATTCTCAGCCAATGCTATCCAGAACTCCTTGGCTTTATCGGGGTGGATAACCAGTCTTGTTTTCCTCGGCCCACCTATTTGAGCATTACACTATGGGCAGATAGGGTGTTAGCACCATTTAAGAAATAATCACCTGGCTACCAAGAATCCAAGTGATTCAAGCTGAACCATTTTACTTTGCAGTGCAGTGAATGAAGGTACCATAGCTTTGTAACTCAAGCATGTTTTTCAAGCAGATACCTCAAGATGCATATTCAGTGGTTTTGAACATGTTGCATCAGACTTTTTGCTTTTTCTTTTTAGTTTTTTCTGTCCTACTGTTCTTTTTTTGTTTTTGTTTTTTTCCTCCTCATTTTTTCTTGTTTCTTCTTTCTGTTTTCTTCCTTTTTATTACTCCCTTCTCCCCCACCCCTAGCATTTTATGGGTTTGTGTTTTTGAAGATTATTAATCTGGAAGCAAAACAAACACCATCTTGCTTTCTTTGAAAGGAGATTTAGGTAAAGGTAATAATAATACATTTGCGGTGACCAGCAAAGGGTCATTTGTTCATTGTTCACTGCTGAAAACAATATTCACAAAGGAAGCATATCAGTGAAGTGCACTGGAAAAGGACAAAGCTAAGCCTCCTAGAGTGCTTCTCTAAAGGCTATTATTTAAAGCTTTAGGGTTGCTTCAACCCAAGCTTTGAACAGAGCTTCTTAGGGTGTCTGGGTTAAAGCTGAACACTTTTACTTGAGTGACAGCCTACTCTCTCACTTCTTCAGCTTCTGGTCTGCGGGCAGGCAGATAGAGACCAACCTTATACCACATGTGCAAGGACTCCAGCATACTGAGTCCTGGAATTGCACAGGTCCACCAGGCTTTTCCCCATATTCATGTCTGCCATTAAATCAAATGGAAACACTGTCTGAATGGGCTCCCCACAAGCTCTGCATGCTGATTATTTAGAAGACATGCTTGCTTCCAGTGTTAGGTGATCAAATATTTTGGGTACAATTGCTCTCTCTGCATGAACATGTGTAGGCAGGGATCTTCATCTTTTATCTCATTTCTTCAGTTTGGCAAGTGAGGGTTGCCTTTTGACAGAAGATCTGGAAACTGCCCTTTTTTCAGCCTCCTAATGCTGTGGCTAAGGCAGCCAAGGGATCTGGGAGAAACATGAAAAGGCAGCATGGGGCACGCCAGCTCTGTGTCTTAGGAAGGTCTGATCTCAAGGTTCCTCAGCCTGCAGTGGCTCTGTCACAATGAGGTGGGACTTGCTGCCTCTTCTATGTACTGGCTTCAGTGGAAGCGGATGAGATGAGACAACCTGACTGAGTCTGATCAAGTTATTTCAGAGGATGCAGTCTCTGTAACACTGCTCAGGCTCTTCAGCTGCTGCCTGCAGACTGTTTGTCGCTGCACTGACTTGAGTTTTGATCCTCAGTAAGAGGCACTGCAACAAATCTGGGATGTTAGGTGTGAGCTTGTCTGTTCCTAGCTTAGAAGGTCCTGATCCCTTCATCACAAGAAATTTACAGGGCAGCTGGAAAAGGTTCAGGGATGGACAACAAAAATGATCAAAGTTACAGAAAGACTGGTCGACAGATGACTAAGCTAAGACTTTTTCATTTGGAAAGGAGATGATGGAGGAGGAGGTGATGGATTTATAAAACATCTTGAGTGACATAGAGAGAATGAGTAGATTTATTTTTCACTCTTTTCCAGCAAAAGAGGTGGGAGGCTTCAGATGAAGCTAGTAAAATAGTAGGGTTCCAAGCAAAACATTTCAGGCAGCTGACCTGTGGATCTCCTTGCTAAAGAATGGTGTGTATGCTACAGTTTTGTATACGTTCAGGGAAAGATTGGAGTACTTAATGAAAGAGAGAAAGAAACAACAGCATCATCAAGAAGCTCCTGTCCTTAAATGGCTGGAAACTGGGAGAGTGTTACAGGGAGTTTGCATTTGGCATCCACTCCAGGCCATGGCTGGAAGCATGGTACGGGCTAGAAGGACCTTCAATCTGATATTTTACAGATCATCTTCTGTCCTTCACTGCAGTGAAAAGTCTGCAAAGCTGTAGAAACTAAAGATAGGGTTTGCCTTAACTCAACTGTCAGAAACCAAAGGCTCCAGTCACTTATCTCCCCAGTAATCAGTGGCACAGAGGGCACATCGCCCACCCTAAGATAGGCATTCAAGAGGATGAGTGAATCACCATCTCCAGCTACCTTTTATTTCTGATTTCACAGGGACTCTGGAAAGCTGCTTAGGGTTGGATAAGCACTTTCCTGAAAAATTTAGTTAACCTTACTTCAATGAAACCCATCTGATTAAAGCAGGTCTCAGCAGCAGATTTAAGGCCTTTAACTGCAAGGTTGTAAATGCACACTGTGCTAAGACTAATTTGTCAGATATGTGCTCCAAAAAAAAGCTCCTGAGCATGGCTGGGAATTTCTTTGTTCAAAGTTCAGTGGACAGCAGTAACAAAACCAGCCAAGCTCTACCTGAGGACTGCGGAATCTGGATTGCTCACATTTCACTGTGTATTTAGACAATGCATCTGAAACTAATTAAAAGAAAGGTGACTGATAGCTGATAGACACAGATAGCTGGCTTGTGTTGTACTGTTCGGAAACATTACATGACCATTCCCAGCTGTTCTAGCATGGGGTATCACCAGTTGTCTCATCAAACCTCACCAGCGAATAAGGACACAGAAATCTTCCACATCATCCTGCCACAAGAGAACAACCACAAGCAACAAGACCCCAACAAAAGAGGAAATCTGTAAAGCTAAGTTTTTGTTTTTTCCTCTGATTACATTTTACTTTCCAGGAGGCAGCCATAAACACAGTCCAAGTTCATTCTATCACCAGCCTTTGTTTTTATAAATGTATCTAAACTGCTAACTTCATTTGCACAGCACTTGAATTTCCTGGAAAAGTCTTTCTCATCCAGACTTCTAATATGCAGTGTGACAGACCTTGGCACTGGTAGAGCAGTATACCCTGCCTCCATTCTGTAGATGCTTCTATAGATGTGTTAAACATTTCAGAATAGCTTTCCAAAACAAACAAGTATTGCTGTATTTTATATACGTATTTATGAAAGTGAAATCCAGGAAAATTTTTAGTGTAAGTTTGTGGGTTTGTTCTATATTTTACAAGAGATTGTGACATCCAAGATGTAAAGTAAAATTTATCCCAGAATGTAGATTTCATAGAGACAAGACTTTGTAAAAAGCAAGATTAGCAATAGCCCCATTCTATTTTTCTTTTCAAAATTTGACTGGATATAATTGTTTAAATGTATCTTGAAAACAAAAGGCTACTATATTTAATTCTAGATACAATCTGTCTGGAAATGTATTACTATAAAATGCAGAAGTGAGGAATCTGCTTGTACCAGCTTGTCTGAGAAATAGCTGCAAATCTTAAAATCATACTTTAATTATCTTCCAATTTTAGAAACGTCAGGTGCTATTTGATAAATAGGTAAGGAAAATAATAATAAAATCTCTATATGCTAATGCTTCTGGGTCTCACAGTGTCATAAATTGGAGTAATGCCACTGAACATATTTAAAGGCATTGATAAAGAGTTTGTGGAGTGGTAGAGTCAGAACTAAGACCTTTTTTACTATTTCTCTCTAACCTGGCCAGATTTTTACCTGCCACGGTCTATGTTGTACATGCAAAGATCAGACGTCTGTGCTTTTTATCTAGGGAATAAGAAGCAACAGTATCCTCAGGTAAAAGGAGCTCTGAACACATTCAAAGGCCACACAGTGCGGGAGAAACTCATGATTTCTGCCAGTGTGGGTGGCTGAATACTCTGAATATTTTTACTGAGCGTTTAAAAAGATGAACTGACAGCATCTTACCTTACCTACTACCCTTATTGCTATTTCATGCTGTCCTTGAGCAAGGCTGCCTGGGGGAGGTAAGGCTTGTTGAATGACTCAGAGCTAGCAGTATTTAGATGCCTACCTCCCCTTCACTTCAGTTAAAATTAGGCACAGAAATGCCTTTGTGGCTTTGGACCTGGTGAGCAGTGAGATATGGCAGGGAATCAAAGTGACCTGCAGGAACAGTGCAGAGGTTGAGCAGCTGCAGCGGGTGCTTTGTAACAAAGGGAAAGGAGGATGTACAAAAGGAATTGCCGCTGGCTGCACTGTGGCCATCCTCCTGTGTAGGAGCCTGTCCTCACCTGAGGCTGATGCTGACTTTCGAGGGCAGATGGCAATTACAGCTGACCAAATAACTTGTGCTTTTCTTAGAAGCATTTCTGGAAGTCTTCTGCAAGTTTGTGGTGTGGCACTTTTCAGGAATATGAAAGAAGTCATGCTAGAAGCATTCAGACAAGGGTTGGACAGTGCACAAAGAAATCTTCCAAGAAAGAAAGCTAATGTCAACAAATATAGGTCAGATACACACAATTATTTATCTGCTCTGGCCTTGCTAACAGTAAACCAGCTGCAAACATATGCAGATGACATGCTGAGTCTGCTTCAAAGGCTTTTTACAATTCCTTAACTTGGACCCAGGCAAGGCAATGTGAGCATCAAGACAGACACAGAAATCTTCGGAGAACCACTTCTTAGCTGGGTACTGCATCTTGATCACCTCCTTTCAGAAAAGGAGAGCTGCTAATAATTAACTGGTTTAATTGTTCATATCATTAAGAAGCTAGGCTACATGTCTTTTATGATAACATTTAATTTTCAAGCCTAAAACAAGGGAGAGAAGCTGTGGGGAGGAGAAGGTGGACATGGGTTTTAGCTGGAATAATCTGTGAAGCTGGTCAATTTAGCTAAAGGACCATAAAATATCCGGAGGAAGGATAGAGAAGTTGCTTATGTTCAGCAGCTGTTTCAGACAATGTACTGGAACTGTGCATGAGGAGCAGGCTGCCCTGCAGCCCTCATACAGTCACCATCCAAGAGCCACACTGGAGGCTGAGGGACAGGAGAAGGCACATAGAGCAGGCAAAGGCTGGCCTGCAAAGGCAGGAGCTGAGCAACATGGGAACAAGAAGCATGTCCACTGTGAGGGCTACGTCCCTTTTAAGCATGCTCAGAAATTGCAGTCTTACTTTCCAAACTTTCTGAAGGTTTGTCCAGGGCCTTCTGAAGGAGTACCATGCACCCAGGCTCATACAGGCAGTGTATGACCTATAAATCAGCACTGACATGTTTTAGGCTTGTTGGATTTTCTTTTTCCAGACAGATGAAAGATCCCTCACAAATGCCTTTCAGCTGTAGTCCCACGGTACTTTCCATACTGGATACAGCTACAGATTTCTTATCTTACCAGAAACAGAGGTGCCACAAGAGTTGTGTACAAAGACAGGTAGCAAATAGGGCTGATGCTTCTGGATTGCAAATCCCAAACAAATGTCATCACAGATATCTGTTGAATTAGGAGCCATCTAAAAATGACAACTGAACTCAGCTTGAGTAAAAAATAAATAAAACCCAAGTAAGCCTTGATAAGAAAATATTGCTGTGCATGTATAAAACACTTCCTGGGATTGTGATTTTTCCAAAGTGCTGTTGAGTTGAAAGTTGTTTTTCATTCAACAGCTACAGCTGTGACTCCAGCTGTTCCACCTAAATGTTACTTGTTTCAGGAAGCCTCTCACTTAGAGGACTGACCTTTCAAAGGGACTCAAGGTAACATCCCCCTCTTTTGTGCTTCATTATGTATATGATGATGAGCTGAGGGTGGTGGCCAGATCATAAATTGCTAGCAGGTGATAAATTGATAGATAACCTGCTCACTAGTTGAAAGACTTGTTAGCAAAGTAAGAAGATGAGAGTGTGGATGAGATGGGCTTTGAGTGTAAAGCCCTGTTAGTGGAAGATGATGAGAGTTTCTGGGGAATATGCTGGCTGCAAATTTTTCTTCCTTGGCTCTTTATACACGTGAACTTTTCTGCTTGAAAGTGCATAAATAGATTGCTGAACTTGTATATATCCCTGGGAGACTACACTATTATAATCTTAAAATGTATAGCAATGCTGTTTGCTACTGAGGATAAAACCCCAAAACTCCTTCTTGGGAAAGCAAGGGGAAGGCATTCTTTGATTCATGCTGGCTCTCAACATGGCTTGAGATGCAGTTTGGGATGTAAGGCTATGCAGTTGTACAGCAGTGCCACCTTCCACCTAAATAAGATTCTTCTCCTGTTGAAGAAGCTATTAATTTTAGTATGATTGCAGGGTGCACTGGGATTGATCCTACTTTCCCAGACATGATCAAAACATCATACATGGTTGTTGCCTTTGACTTTTAGTAAAATCCTTGTTGCAGTTTGTGGCAGTATCTTTTAGGCTAAGAATTCTCAAGACAGTAAGTGCTTTCCAATATGTGCATGGTTGGTGGAAGCTACTCCTCTGGCCTTGGTTAGCCAGAGCTCATGTTTCATGCTGATCAAAATTTAGTTTTTGAAAATTGGCCCCTATGAGAAACACTTTTAATGAGCTGGATTCTCCTGAAAAGAGGTAGGTGCAAATGAGCTAATTTAATTACTTCAACTTAAAGAAGCAGTCTTCCTGTATAGTCACTGAGGATTTTTCTCTTGTTTAAAACCACTTCTGGCAAAAAAAGGAGGACTTGAAAATACTTCTGGTCAGGCAGGGTTGGTAATCAGTGTGAAATCATATGTGTGTTGGCTGGTACAGGAATGAGATTGGTCTCTTGTCATGGATTTTGGCAAAACAAGATATACACGCAAAAGAGACACTGCTGGAGTCAGGCCCAGGTTTATGGATCCCCTGTGGCTGTCTCCACACCTATGAAAAGAAAATAAATTATATTGGTGATGACGCACCAACTTCAGGCGCTGTTCCAGGCGCTGTCCCCAGAGGATCCAAGGGAGATAAGAGTTAAGTATGTGCTCCAGGAAACAGAAAAGCAAACACACGAAGTATGTTAAGCCCAGGCAGCCAATCTGTGAGGATGCAAGCCTACCAGGAGCTACAGCAGATATGCCAGGGCTTTCACTTTTTGTCCCGCAGTAGGAGGTTAATATGGACTTCAGTAGTTTGTCTACAGTGCAAGGCTGGGAGCGGATGACTGGCTGCCTCTTTCTGTGAGGTTCCCTGCTGCAGTGAGCGTAGCCCAGAGGAGTTTGTATCATCTGCAATGGACGACTGTAAAATAGTCTAAGACACAGGAAACTATTAACACAGCTATTGAAGCATTATTATCTGACAGCAAGCACTCTTTTTTCTTGTAGAGTTGTGAAGTCTTTGTGTCAATAGCTCACTAGAGGAGGCAATGCTTGCTCCTGAGCAGGTGATTTTGAAGGCCTATCACTATAAATTTTTGGCAACATTCAAACTGTAGCTATGTGATAAGTTACTTTAATGCTGAAGGCAGCTGTATTCCAAATTCTCTTGGCCTGGAGACATTGCAATCATTTGGTAATATATTAATGTAAATTAACAAGTACTTCTGAATATCTGTGCCTAGCAAACACCGTTGGTCGGCTGAGGGAGAACTGGGACTGAGGACTTGTAACAGCAAGCTTTCTGACAGTATCCTTGTAGCATTCAGTAAAGGATCACTGTAATACAAGGTCACCGCTGTTTATTTTCACTACTGGTGACTACTTGCTTGTGGTGTACAACATCATCTTAAGTCCCTTCAGAGAGCTTTAAGTGAGCTTGAGCTGCAATTTGGAGGGAAGCTTTTTTTTTTTTTTTTTGGGGGGGGGGTTTGTTTGGTTTGGGGGTTTTTGTTTT
>JAOEHY010028368.1:0-22380 GCA_025447955.1 Psilopsiagon aurifrons
AAGGCCTGCAGCGGGCTCGAGGCTCCCTCGGCCGCTCCTGCCGCCCAGGACGGAGGCTCCGGGGTGCTGCGGCGGGCGCAGTGTCTGCGGCGCTGCAAGCAGGGGCTGCCCGCCTTCCGCCAAGCCCAGCCCGGCCGCGACCTCCTCGAGGACTTCCAGCGCCGAGAGCCCTACAAATACCTGCAGTTCGCCTACTTCAAGGTGAGGTCCATCGCCTCTCTGCTGGGTCTCTGCCCTGCCGGCGCTTCCCCAAAGGCTTGCCTGCTGCTCTGCCACCCTCCAGCCGAGCCGAGTAAGCCAAACGTGCCTGTCAGCGTCGCGGGGCAGCGAGAAGGACAGTGCTGCCCGTCCTTGCACAGCCTCACTGGATGTGGCATCCCCGCCCGTGATGAAGCCCCTAGCTCTTGCCTGGCCCGCCGAGCAGTTGCTCTGGGCTGTAGGCTCATTCCCCATCACCTCTTCCACATCAGTTTGGCTGCCCGTTGCCCGCTCCACCTCCGTTTCTGTCTGTGGTTGCACCTCCCAGTCCCTGCTGTCCTGGGACTCTGCCCTTCATCATCTTCCAGGCATGTCTTCAAGTCCCTTCATCCCATGCACTTGGTGTAACCTGCAGTGGGACCAGTGTTTGTGTTGTCTGTCCCCCTGCTTGCCCGTATGCTGCTCTCCAGCTCACTCTTCACCAGTTTTTCCCCAGCTCATCCACCACATGCCCTAGATTAGCCCCTCCAGTTTTCCCAGACCTGCACCCGTTAAACCCTCCTTCTTGTCCTGTAGTTGGGTTGTTTCTGCACCTGCTCCTCCTGTCTTTCCATCTGCCTTATTTTGTCTCTAACCTCTGTAACCCTTCTCAGACCTTTCATGTCACTGCTCTCCTATTGCAAGCACTCTTTGCTGCTTTCTGGCCCTCAGCATGTCCACCTTCCTCCCTTACTTCCTTCTGGTCCAGTTGTTTCAAGTGCAGCAGCTCCCAGCCTGTGACTCACAGATATGCAGATGCCTGCAATCAATGGTTTTGTTACAGCCCCTGGAAGGAATAAAGGGATAACTGGCTGCTGAAGTGTGACACTAATGCTAGCACTGGAATGGTGTTTACTTTTTGCTCCAGGGTTAGCCAAGGCTGGGGACACGCACGTCTTTTAACAGATTTCATCCTGGTTTTCTAGCTACTTGTCATCCTCCTGTCCAGGATCTGATTGACAATTCTGCCCCTCCTTCTCACCTTCCTCTTCTCTTTTCTAAATCAAGGTCTGTCCCTCGTGCCATCCCCTTAGGAACTGCGGTTACTTTCATGTCAAATAAATGGGATTTCTGGGGAGGGAAGAAAACAAGCTGAACTTTGCTTAGATTGTTTTCTTTCAGGCAATCGCTCCCAGCATATCCCAGTATGCGTTACATAGGGTTGTATGCTTGTGCATTGTTTTGGGGATTGCTGCTTGAAACGCTCACCTTCTTAACAACACTCATCATCTGTGTCTTATTGGTGGGAGTGCTGTTTTCTCATTAAAGTCTTCAGTTTTTTTCCAAATCACACAAACAGATATAGGGAAATGTGCTCTCATAAAATGGAAACAGTATCCACATGCACAGTGTCATTCTGTGGGTTTAAACCCATCCCTAAGATCGTAAGGAAAACCTTAACTTTATACGTTAAGGCCTCTGCACACATAGAAGGTATCAAACAGGGGACATTTCTTTTGAATAGTAGCGTGGGCAGGCACTCCTCCCATTCCCAAAGCCGTATACGGATACCAAAATGACATCACCACAGATGTTTCCATTTCTTGTCTGTCTTTAACCATTCATTCCTCCCTTGTGGCGCGTACAAAGCTTGCAATTTATGGATCACAGCAAAACTCATTCCTACATCCTGTTTCTGGTACAGTTAAGTAACTGGCGGGTAGGAATATGAGAGGGAAATGGGAGAAACCCCTCCCTCTCCCTTTAAACTGTTTTTCCATCCCATTTGCAGTAGGTTTGAGAGGTGCGGTTTGGTGGGTTTCCCCTTTAGTGTCAATTGTTCATGTTTGTTCTTACTAGGCTGCAGTTCAGGTCTGTGCTTACCACTCACTGGGGAGTTCTTAGTGGGCCTTCTAGAGCTAAACTGCTATGTACAGGGGACTTTTTCCTTGCTGGTGGCTTTTTCAAGAAAGGAATGTCACTTTCCCAACCCCCCAGCAGATTTTTATTGTATAGAAAGAAGGAAGAGGGGAATGCTGTATGTCTTTTTTTAGGGTGACCATGTGTTTATTGAGGTGTATTCCAGAGTGAAACTTTGCCACGTCTTGGATCCTGGGAGTACATGTTTGTATGCTGCTGCTTGCTCCTCTGGAGGGAGCTTTCTTGTAGCCACGGAGTTCACTTAGGAATGTGTTTCTACACAGCTTTTCTTTTTCTTAGTGGTGAAAATTGAAACTGAGAGCAAATTACGAACTAAGCAAAACCGAGAGGCTTGTCAGCCTACCAACAAACAGGGTTAGAGCAGAAAGCACGAGTGAAACCTGGTGTGTGAAACCTGGTGTTTGACGAAAGTGCAGCTGAGATTTCCCCTTGCGTTTAGCACGGCCTGGGACGAATGGAAGCACATAGTTTTGGGACAGCCCGGACGGGCAGCTGGCAGAGCTCCAGTGCTGGGAGGGACACACATAGCGGCACCACAGCAAAGAGCTCATGTTAGGGTTGAAGTCGTTTCCTTCTGAAAGGAAAGGGCACTTTTTATGCATGAAGACAGAAAAAAGCATGCGTGTGTATGCTTGGGATTCTTGCTCATAGCTTTATACGTACACTTCCAGAAGCTGTTTTAGATGTGAGGTAGAACTCTGTATCGCCTGTACGCTGAATGGGTTGGTGTGGATCTTGGCTTATAAGGGAAAAGGTTTTAACGTTTCACAAATATTCAAGGCTTCTACTTTCTTACTCTTTATCAATATGTGCATATGTACTATGTAGTTTATGAAAATGTGTAATATATGTAAACTGAAATAATATAAATGCATGCACACGGAAGTACATACACATTTGGCAAGTACAGTTGTAAATAAGGAATGCATGCTTCACGAGGTATTTCTTAACGGGGTTTAAAAATGGGTATAGAAAATCACAGTACGACACAATTATTGAGCAAGTCCTTGCTGTTCACTCTAACTTTGTAGCACCATTAGGAAGCTAGATTATTGTAGTATTGTCTTGTGTGCCACTGGGCAAATAAGCAATATAAACATGGTAAGTGATGACTCCTACCCAGTATCCAGGGCTTAGCGTAAGTAATTGCTGTGAGAGAAATCCCACGCAGGAGAAACAGTATAATCTTGTGCCTTGTTGGCTTGCCTGACATCTTCTGGCGTACTGACAGTGTCCTGCAGCTCAGCCCGCTGCTGCAGGAGAGCCTCAAGAGAGCAGTGGCAGCACCTACTACAGTGAGCTCTGCACTGCAGCCTCCCCTCTCATCAGTTCTGTCTGGGTGCTGATGCTGGCCACCGATGGGGCAGCCAGAGCAGAGCTCCCAGCCTTGGCCCTGGTCCTGAGGCGGGTGGGTGCTCACCATCCTGCTCGCCTGCCCATGCGAGCTGCCGTGCCACGTCCTGTTCCCTGCACTCCTGGTTGCTCACGCTCCCTGAGCCGGGTTTTTACCCACTGATATGTTCATACAAATATATGTGTTCACACAAAATGTTCGTAGTGATGCGGCTAGGGGTAAAACTGAGAAAAATTCCATCAGTTTTACTGTACTGTTTGTATCTGTTGAGACTGTGGTTTCAGGAGAAGTAAGTTTGGGAATATAGAGGCTGCAGGAAAGTTCGTTGACAGAAACTGGGGAACTTTGAACTGGTTTTTTCCAATTAACCTTTCTTCTTCTGCTTTTCCTTCTCTCCCCATCCTTGTTTAGGCTAATAACCTTCCAAAAGCAATTGCAGCAGCTCATACATTTCTTCTGAAGCATCCAGATGATGAAATGATGCAAAGAAATATGGCCTACTATAAAAGCATACCTGATGCTGAGGAGCATATTAAAGACTTGGAGACAAAACCTTATGAGGTATGCTTTTTCATTCAGAGTCTGGTCTTTTGGAACTGTTCAGTTACTCCTCTGACTGTGTGAGAGTCAAGAATATCATTCGCTCACGTGTTCTTAGTTCCTACTCTCCTTTGCCTCTTCCTGTCTTCCTCCATCATCTTTGTTCTGCCTTCTTGATGCAGTCAGTAATTTTCAGCTCTCACGCTCTTCACTGTTTCATAAATGAGTCACAGTGAATCATAGATAGTGGCACAGCTGGAGGCTGCTACATGCCCGAGCTAAGCAGGTGTATAGATACTCAAATGTGGTATAGTGGTAGCGCTTGAAGTAAGCTGGACATTTGGTGTTAAATGTTCAACTGAAAATGTCTGTCAAAACCTGTGCTTTAGGTTCACACTGTTACTGCTGGCCAACAGGCTTTTCCTTTGATCTGAAAAGGAGTTACTCTGCTCTCTAGAAATACCTGATGAATTCCATTATTCATCTGTATCTGCTGTCCTCACATTAGTCAGATAACAGCTTCTACAGTAATTCAGAAACGCAGACACATTCTGTGTTTGAATTTACACACCGATTTCCACTGATCAGTTACTTCTGGTTCTCATTCCTGCCCATGTTCCAGAATCTTTTTGTCAGGGCTGTGAGAGCATACAACGGTGACAACTGGAGAACATCTATCTCAGACATGGAACTGGCTCTTCCTGATTTCTTCAAAGCCTATGATGACTGTACAGCAGCCTGTGAAGGTTCCCGAGAGATCAAGGATTTTAAAGACTTCTATCTCTCCATTGCAGGTGAGCAGTTAGGAAATAATAAGGAAAGATGTCCCAAAGGTGCACTTCAGTTTATCTGTAGGACTGACTACCAGAGTCCTGTTTCTCAGTTTGCAGTGTGAAACACACGATGCTACACCATGCTCAGTTTGTGCCAACATGAGTTCATTAGATTCACTGACAACTGCTTGAACTCTGATTTGCTTTTTCCAGTAGGATAAAGGAGGCTGTCAGCAAATAACAGATGTGCGAGTAATAAGAACTACTCCATCCAGGTAGCAACAGTTATCCAGGCAGGTCTCTTGACCAACATTTCGCTATCAGTTTGACTCCTTTGAGGTTCAGCATTTAGCCTGCCTTCAAAATCTGCTTGGTGTTTTGTGTGTCACTGGTCAGCTGTATCTGCTTTCTCATGACAAGTTTCTGTTGCCTGTTTTTCGTCTTTCCTACAGCAGAGTTTTGCTAGCAGTTAACATTCCTTTTTTTTTTGGTGTGTAGATTAAAAAAAATCAATTGCTTTGCAAAGGAGAAGAGATACCACCTTTTTTTGAGTGCTGTCAAATTGACACATACTCCTTTCCTATGCTCTTCCGTAGCAAAAGAAACAATTTCTTCAGTGCTGTGTGCTCAGCGTTGCTGGCAATGTTGCGTGGGGAATGCTGGCATGCTTTATCAACAAACTTAAAAGCATGAAAAATGCAACAGAATTGCTGCTTTGCCAGATGGAAAACCAACCCAACTTTTTGTCCTGCAGCCATCAGATGTGTTGCTGAGGGAAGATTTGTGAAGTACATAGGTGCATAGATGTAAAGTGGAAGAGCAGCTCCACGGTTTCTCAGTGGTACCCATCAGTACAGTTGACATGGATCAGCTATTGCAGGCTGGTGCCTAGGGCAGTAGATAAGGAGTGAAGGTCCAGTCGCAGGTGGTAAAGCATGAAACACAGGCCTTCTTTCCCAGTGGTTCAGAGCCCTGACATCAGGGTAACTCCAAAGCCAACAGCGTCCTTGCTTAGCTGTGATTGGCACTTGCTGTCATCCTTCCTCTTCTTCCTTGGAATGAAAGGACAGTTCCCAGCAATAGTGGTGAGAAGGAAAAGTAGGAGATGCTTCGTGATGTCATCCTGGGCATATGCATGCATTTCAAGTATTTCGTACTTGACGTAGGAAATCTCACATCTCCTTGCACTGCCTGGGCAGAGCTGTGCTCTTGCTCCGGGGAGATGTATTCTGCCTTCGAGGCTTTTAGCACAGAAGTAGATGCAGCAAGAAAAGTTAACCAGAAGTATTTGGTGATTGCACTAGGTACATGTGTATCCCTGAGGATGAGTACTATTTGGAACTCGGCTGTCCTCATTGCATGGGTTCTCTTCACTGAGGGACTTGTGTTTCTAGCTTTAGGTACTGGCTAGAATTGAATACTACTCTGTTTTGAGATGCCACTGTTGTTGTAAAAGATGGGCCTGGTAATTTCATTTTGCCAGTTATTTTTAGTTAGCTTCAGCATTCTTCGTGTTAGGAGTTGCCAGAGATGAAAACAGGGGAAGGGCCTTTTGCTGTTCTTTTGCTTTGGTCAGAGACTTGCCACATAAGCTTAGATAACTTGGTTTCACCTGCCCAATGTGGCTGACAGGGAAACTAAGGCTTTAAAATACTTCAGTTTGGTGGTGGTGCCTAATGTGATATATCCTGAAACTGCTGGAATTCTTTGTTGGCAGCCACAGACTGCCTGTAGGTGTCAGTGTACCCTAACTGCTGGTGCTCGGGAATTGAGGCTTTGACTCCTTTCAAGTCCAGACCGCCCAGATTTTAACCGAAGGGATAAGTACCAGTGCTTGATGCATACTTCAGGTGGAGCTGTAGCTGCTCAGTATTTCCAAGCAGCAAGATCCAGCTGCATAGAACCCAGGAGAGCATTATAAGGCCAGATGTTAATGGGTACCTAATGGGAGGGGTTATAACAATTCACTGTGCTCTGTTCACATCCTGTGTTATTTTCTTCCTTTTAGATCATTATATTGAAGTTCTTGCATGCAAAGTGCAATGTGAGAGTAATCTGACACCCATTATTGGAGGCTTTGTTGTTGAGAAATTTGTGGCCACCATGTACCATTACTTACAGTTTGCGTATTATAAATGTAAGTAGTGATTTAATGTGCTGAAATAACATTGGGATGATGTGGGGCAGTTTCCATTTGTAATCTTTTTCCTCTGGTTATAATGCTTTACAATGTAAGCAGTAGCCTCCAGAATCTGCATTTTAACCTGTTCTGGGACAGAAAGTCTGAGTTGCCTAGCATCTTTTTCTCCCTGTATAACTGTGGTTAACAGACACAAGAGATAAACCTTATGTATAGAGCCCATGCTCATAAAATTGTCCAGGACAGAATAAATTGCTGGATATAAGTCCCATAAGGATTTTGTCCAGGTCAGGCCCCTCTGGTTTAAGTTATGCATGGTTGTGACTGGTCTCCACTTGGGTGTTGTTAAAATGAGGCAGTTACAGAGTAAGTGTGGTCTGATCCATCACATTTGTTCTTTATATGATATGTACTGCCAGCACAAGTTCTTTACACTTATGTATAAATTCACATGAGCTTTCATCATTTTGTGTAAATGATAAATGCTCATATAAATTATAGATGTTCGTAGCGTGTATTTTAGATGTTTAAATGATGCACCAATTCTTCTGCCTTTTCGAAGTGACTCAAGCCATCTTAGGGCAAAGAGTGCGAGCCACTTCCATTGGAACATGTGCAATGACACAGACCCATTTTGTATGTCTGTGTACAAAAAGCACATGCTTTGTGCCAAAAAGCCATAGGGGTCAAGCTGTCAGGCCCACATGGTCTCTAAGCAGCTGAATGTATAGCTCTAGCAAATTTTGTCTTAAACTTATAATTTACTCAGAGAAAAGAAAGTTTATGATTCAAGGCAACACATTTAACACAGCACACTTCATTCTGTTCAATAAATAGTCAATTTTCAATACATCATTTCTTCCATAGAGAAACCTAGAGAGTATTTCATAGCATTCCTTTTTCCCTAGTGGATTCTTATAATCCTATTAGAATGGGGCTTATGGAGCTAAATGGGTTTTGAGCAAAAGGGGACCACTTCACAGAAACTGAAGTGTTCTGGTGCTCAGTGATTCCATACTTGATAGTTAAATAACTCAGTGAATTCTGCAGGTTCTTGAGGAACTACTTGCACTGTAAAGAACACATGTAGCCCTTAGAGCTACTCCTGCAGGCTCTAACATCAAAGGGAAGGCGCGTTCAGCCATGTAGCATCAAGTCATTAATGACTTCTGCTTATATTGTTTGCACATTTTACGCATTGACTCTTCCCTCTTTGTCAATTCTTATACAAAGAAGTGGGGTTATTTTTTTGCTGGGGGGGCTGGGGACGTTGTGGTTTTGTTTTGTAATAAGTGCCACAGATACCTCGCTGGTACTGAGGTACCAGTGTCTCACTGATACTGGAATATTCAGTTAGGATTTCCATAGAAAACCCTTAGTTAAGCCCCCATTTTTGAATCATGTTTCAGAAACCTGTTTCAGAACATGAAAATAGTGTATCCTTTCTGGGAAGCAATTTTGTTGGGTTTTTTATATGCAGTTGGTGGGGAGGTAGAAAATGGGTTCTGTTTCCATCTGAGTTTTTCAGAGCTTGGATAATAGTAGGAATTTGTTCATTTACCTTATCTGAATTTTTGTGTGCGTTTATTAATTAGTGAATGACATGAAGAATGCAGCTGCTTGTGCTGCTAGTTACCTTCTGTTTGACCAAAAAGATGAAGTAATGAAACAGAACATGGTCTACTATCAGTACCACAAAGACAAATGGGGACTTAAAGAGGAGGATTTTCAGCCCAGATCGGTAGGTGAATTAATTAATATGCCTTCTAGACACATTCAGATGTTTTCCTGATGCTCAGTGGGTCAGAGGTTGGGAAAGTGGGGGTATCTATTGGTTCTGGAGTTAAACACATGCTGTGTTATTAAAACCACATAGAAAGTTGTACACAGAGATGTACTGTGTGATGCAGACAGTGAATGTCATTATAGTCTTTTGTGTTGGCATGTATTGCAGTAGGGTATAATATGATGACAAGCAAATTCACAGTGGTACTTGTCTGACACATGCATATGTATGTCTTTATCTACTTTGATGACTGAAGCAGCTGCTCCCCAAAATCTCCTGGTGAAAAGATCACTCCAGTAACATTTTGGCCTTTGGGAATTGCTTATTATTTGCCAACATGCCCACTTGCTTGTTATTTCAGGTTCTTTTGGCATTGAAATGTGTCTGGATACAATCACCCCAGCTAAACTTACTTTCCACTTACTTTAGGACATAGTTGGGTGGATGAGGATGGAAAAAGGCCCAGGACCATACTGCATCTAATTATCTCAGCTGGAATACTTGCTGCAAAAAGCCCACAGTAAACATCAGGCCATCCAGCAATAATTGTGGTCTCTACATCCTTGCTTTATGTGCCTTTCTAGACTTGTATGTATCAACTGCTAGATATGAGTGGGATTCTGAACTTACCTGATAAAACCCATGTATGAAGATTCCATATAGTCCTAATTAAAACTACTGTTCAGTTCATATATACCGAATATACGTAACCAGATTTTATAAACTGAGTTGGGATTAGACATGAAAGAAAATATTTTCCATGTCTAAGGAGCAGCATTTGAGTCATTGCACAATTATTTTCTTGTTTCATAATAACAGATACGTAGGATATCATCAACTGAAATACAGTGCTTTAGCTTCGTGGCGGGCAACTGAGCAGTGGCATTTTTAAATCAGGGTCTATCTGGCCCAGCATGCGTGCATTCTTTTCCTGTAACTTGCAACTAGGCTGAAATTCTTCAAACGTCTTTCAGCATGGGGAAGAGAAAAATGGAATATAATGATGTGATCTGGCTTTGCAAAATTATTCTAAAAATGGGTTTCTATGCTATGCTTAAGTTTCCATGCCCAAGGAAGCTTTACTGATAAAAGCATTTTGCTATGTTTCTGGACTACTGCAGCCTGGACTCCGACAATCAAACTAGATTTTCTCATTGCTAGGTTTTATGTCATACGACTGAATTAACTGCTTTTTGACACCTGAGTGACTCCTTAGACATCAGTGGTATGTGCTGACACAGTCATTAGTAATACGTCTTCTTTCTCTACCGTATGACTTCTCTGTGGAAGACTTATTTAAGTTAACCTAGCTGAAGCAACAGCGAGCATCCCGCTGGGTAGCATTCCAGTTGCCCTTGCCCTTCCCATGTTGCTGCTTCAGACACCTCAGTCCCCACGACCTGCACTGGCCCAGAGGCCTTTGATTCTTAATGCTGCTTTGAACTCAGTACATGTATGCAGGTGACTATCTGTATAGCAGTGCTGCAGAGCAGTTCACATATGCGCCTTATGGGTTGCACTGATTTGATAATCATACTCCTTCCTCTCAAGCCAGCAAACTCAAGTCAGAAATACCACTGCATTTGAGTTAAATGGTTTTTGTTTGTGGACAACTGTTATGTGCAGCACACCTTATCTGCACACTGGAAAACCCAGGTCTGTCCTGCAGGGCCAGCTGAGACAGAAGAAAGCAAAAATGCATTTGGTTCTTTCAGGCTGAAACGAGTCTGAGCTCAGAGTTGAAAGGGACCACTCCTTTGTCACTGCTTTTGGGGACAGAACTGTGCTTTATAGCCATATTGGAGACAATGTTTGACTGTGGTGGGAGTAAGAGGTAGCAAAGTATGAAACTGCAAACCACAGACAGGTTTAGTATACATGTACAGAGAGGACAGCACAAGGGCCTTGCATGTTAACTCTGAATGTTTCATTGACATTTCCTCAGGAGCTGAGGACCACAGATGATTTTTAAAGCTAAAATGTTAAATGCACGCAGCTGTCTTTTCTTCCACTTTGATCCATGTAACTAAGAGCAGAAATTGCTTGCTATGCTAATCACTTGTCGTGAAAACCATAATGCCTCTGGTTTGCTTTCACAGGGGTGACGGGGTGACAGCAGCATTTGGCTCTGACACTAAGCTTTAGATGCTCTTGTGAGAGGGGAGGTTGCCTGTTTTCCTCTCCAAAAGGAGTTAAAGGGGATGATCAAAGTAGATTACTGTTGGTATTCACAAATACGAGGGTATGTGACTGAGCTAAACAGGCAGGTGGGTGACCGTGCAGAATTTCCCTCGCCCAGACTCAGTCTGAGTTGAGCCATTATCATGCAAAATAGCTTAGTGTCTCTTTTTCTCAGAACTGCCTGCTGCCATACGCCAGAGCACAGGGAGACAGAAGCCTTCTCGCATCCAAAGCCTGCTGGAATGCAGGCACAGGCTGCTGCTCTGCTCTGGCAGTCTCATTCCTTATTCTCCCACTTGCCAGTACTTTGAAACGTGAGAAAGAGGAGAGTGCTTTGTTCTTCTTACACCGATGGAGCTTGTGCTTAGAAAGGTCCACAGAAGACATTGGATACGCTGCTTGCTGTTCTACTATTTCCTTTCACAAACATATAACCCACCCTGGATCTACCTTCTACTAAGTCTGGGTGTGACTTCGCTGGAATACTTTCAGGTGACATGTGATGACACTCCCCTGTCTTGCTACCCTAACATGGTAATTCTGGTTTTTGATAGGAGGCTGTTCGATACCACAACATAACCACACTCCAGTTGGAAATGTATGACTTTGCAAAGGAACATCTGATGGATGATGATGAGGTGAGTTTTCTAGAAAGGAGATCATGGTCAAAATCCAGCCATCACATGAAAGTGAAGATGGTACATAGATGGAATTCCAGGATTTAGCTACTATGGAAAAACCTTCTTGTAGCCATGACCATTTTATCATGATTTTTTTCTTCTGTAAATGGAATATAATAGCCAAACCCTAAGAAACATCACATAGAGTTTAAAACAGTATGGATGGTATTCACACAAAGGTAAATGTAACGCAATGAGCCCACGAAACAGAAGTCCACCTTGCAAGCTGTAACACAAGGGGGCAGAGAAGTAGTGTGTATATATATTTACATATATATAGTATATATATTTAAACTTGATGTTTTTCTGGGTTTGGGGGGTTCTTTGGGGTTTTTTTTGGTTGTTTCTGTCTGAAGTGTTATTTAAATTAGATTTAAAGATCCTTCGTGTTTTGTCCAGAAGTAACCACCTAAATCTTAAATTTTGTCAAAAGGAACTCTTGACATCTGTTGTTTTTTTTTCCTGCACAGTAATATTTTGGTCACCCACTCTCGCTTCTTAAGTGTTTGGAATTCCTGGACAGATAACATAAAATGACTGCTATTAGACTGGAAATATGTAAAGTGGATTTTTTTTGTGCAGGGAAAGCAGTTAAATTGCTGAGAGGGCATTTCTTTGTCTCCCACAGCTGAAATGAAAGTGTAAGTCAATGGAGGCTTTGGATTGCCTTTTGTTTTGCTTTGTTTTCACAATCTTTCATTTAGAGGTTTGAAAAGAATCTTCAAGTGATGGAATAGTTCGTTGTTGGCATTGGCAAAGAGCTATGCTCGGTTTGGCATGGGGCAGGGTGCTTGTAATGAGCACAGCTGAGCTCTTTTTTAGTTAGAAAAGGGAAAGATGGTTTATGTTAAAAAATGAAATCACCTTTGCAGTTTTTATGTTATCCAGCACATAGGGAGAGCTAATGTTTTATAGCACAAAAGTAATAACGTGTCTGTGCTGCCTTCAGTATGCTAGCAACCTGAAAACAAGTCTATACATAAAATTCCATTGCAAGGTTACCAGACTTAAGGAAGACTTTCCATTGTGATAAAACTGTGAAGACAGTTTAATAAGCTTGTTATAAGGTTCAGCTTAGATGAGGACTAGTCTGTATGGAGTTTCATCTGCGTGTGAAATACTTGAGCACTTTCTATATTCCCTTGTTGGTTTGTGCTTTGCCATTATGTTGGGCATGAACTTAATTTGTGGTTCTTCTCTCATATCTGCTGCTTCAAAACACAGTGATGAGTAGTTAAGGAAGGGAAGAAGCAGTCTGTTGTGAGGGCTTTCCCCATCTGTTGTTAGAAGGAGGGATGGAAACAATCTTCAGCCTCAAGTACTGTATATAGAATAAACAAGCAGTTATTTGCTGGCATTCGTTCCTGTAGCCAGTTTCACCGGTGCAGTTATAAATGACCCTGAAGTCTGCAGGAGGGAAGTACAGTGGAAACCTCAAGTAAACTTTTGGGGAAGTGACAAGGAAGTCACGTTACACTGGATTCTTTGTTTGGGTTAAACAGCCAGAATTGTTGGGCCTGGTAGTGCCACAGATATCCCTACCCCACACTCTCATCATAATAGGAAAGTTACCGTTCTCCTCTCCCGGGGAAAAGCTGTGCCCTCCCTTACTAGGGCTGAAGAACCTGGGAGGGATGGAGGCTGTGCATGCCTCTGGCTTGGCTCTGGCTTTTGGTAGTGAACTCATAAATCCCTGGCTACCAGAACTTGTCTTTGGCTGCAGGAGCCTTCCAGGGAGTCCAGACAGAGCAGGAATAACATAAAGGTAAAAAGCACTACCTTCCAGTTTCGGCTCTATGGGCAGGAGCTGGTAGCAGAAGTGGAATTTCTTGTTAATATTTCTCCTGGCACGGATAGAAAAGTTTATTCCGTTGGAATGCTGCAAACCGAAAAACCCAGATAAGGTGTTACAGTAAAAGCTTTATTAAAAGTCGTTAAGGATGAAGGCAACCTCTCTTTCTAGTACACTATTTATTTAAACCATGTGCATCTTCGGCCATAGGCCATACCTTTTGTGGGTTTCTGTGGTCCATGTTTGCTGTCTGTGAAGTTGCTTGTGGGCCAGCAAGCCCCTAAAATAATCTGCAGAAGAAAATCATTCTCTTTCCTTGAGTGAAGCAAAAGGGTTCATGTGGCAAAAGGATTTCTTCCTATGTGAATGTCATCATTTCCAAGTGAAGAATCTCACTTTGTTCAGACTTCTCAGTGCTCCCATATCATCCATGTGTCTTTTTAAATCCAATTAGCAAGTGAGTGAGAACATGTGGCTTCTTCTAATAATACACGGCAGTAATTGCAAAGGCTGGAACGTGCAGTAATGATTTTTGCATGTGTCTTGCAAGAAATACTGTCCTGTTCATGTTGCTTTATTAATGTTTTTCCACAAGGAAATGAAAGACTCCAGTTCAAACATTTAGCACAGCAGAGGTGACAGAGAACATTAGTGCCAACTAGCTACAAATTACTTTTTCTATAAAGTAATTATCATTAAATATCCTTACAGTTTTCCACAGCGAAGTTGAAAGAACATTACACAGAGTTGTCATCTTGGTTGGCCATGGATTGTTAAGCTTTTGGATTGCTGTTCAGATGTGTAATTCATAAAGGCTCTGATAGATACAACTCCTGGCGTTGCACAGATTTAAGTAGCAGAAATGCTGTTAAGAGCCAGATACTCAGCTAGTGTAGATAGAACTCCAGCGCTGCGCTAATTGTGTGAAACATGTTTCTGGCCCATAAAGTCATTGTTCTTGAGGGTTTTTCATTTGTAATTATTTTGTTGTCAGGGATAGTACTTAGCTGTTTGAAATTGCAGCAGAACCGCGCGCATTTGGCTGAGATGATCCTACAATGTGATTTTTCTTTCAGTGCTTGGTCAGTAGGTGAAAAACTATTGGCAGCTTTGACCTGCTTTATTTGCCATCTTGCTCTTTTTATTTGTGTATGATGTGTGTGTCCATTTGTACAGTAGCTGAAATCCAAATGCTCCATTCTTGAGCGTGATGCAAAGGAAGGTAAGTGTTGAACTAATGTGACTGCTGGGGAAAGAACATGTGGAATAACATCAAAGCATGAGGGCCCAGTGGGCTACTCATAGCAAATAATGATCTGAATTCAGGCTATTTTTCTGCTTGGGAATTGCCAACAACATATTTTCAGCTTTATTAACTCACTTTTTTGCGTACATTCAGATGATCTATACAAGTGTGCTTGTAATGGCAAGTTGTAACTGCAGGCATGTAAAGCCTGCCCTGCCTGCGACCTCAGACCGACGCAGCTACAATAGCACTGCTACACTGAGAAGAGCTGGTGGCAGCCATTTCAGAGACAGTTGGCAGCTAAGTGGCATTGTTCTGGTCCTTGTTCAGCATAAGAGTCTTTAAAGAAAGAAGGTTGGTTTTTCATCGTTTGCTAGTGGAGATACTGCCTACATGGCTGGCTCTGAAGAACCTTCCTGCTTTCCCCTCTTGCTTCTTCACCGTTGGATGTGTATTCTGGTCAAAGATGTTCCTTCTTCCATTTAAACCACCTTCCATGGGAAGCTGGGTCCATGGTAAATGGCAGGATGTCCCGAAGCTGTGACATTAGGAGGACTTTTGACCTGCCCAGTTTTTCTTAAGCTTCTGCATGCAGCACAAAGCAGGCAAGAGAGAGTAAGTGGAGTTCAGAAACAAAGCCACTAGAAGGCTTCTGTTTTCGGTGCAGTGGGAGCAGTGCTGAAGTTGCTTTGCGACTGGGCTGACTCATGTTTTGTAGGCATTATAACACTGTTAGGAGGAAAGCGTATTTATTGGATTACTATAAAATACTATTGTAATAACTGCAGTGTACTGCAGTCTCTCGTAGTGTATGGGAGGAGAACAGTTACATGTTCAGACTGCATCAGTAAAAATGAAATGGAAAAATATTTGAGAAAGCAGTTACCATACATGTGAAGAACAGATAGGCTCTTTTAATATTGCAGAAAACCCCCACCTAAAAGCATGGGGCAGTGGGGCACTGTGGACTTGGTATCTGAAAAATAAACAGGTTAAGGGCCAAATAATTTCTCTGCACAAAGAATTGAGGGATTTTTTTCCCCCTTTGCTAGAATGTGAGGAATGTCCAGCCTGCTCTGTGCTGCTCTTGGAAGATCCGGGAAGGCTTTGAGGTGGTTACAGTGACCTCTCATGTTTTAACTGAAGGTTAGATCAAGGAGCTTTTTCTTGGTCAAAGGCTGAATAAACCTTTCAGCCTGAGCCATTCATTGACACATGCCTTACTGTTATCCCAAAATAATGTGTGTGTCCCCAAAATATCACTTGCCCAGGGGACTGTGGGGTGTACATTTCATAAGCTCTGTCAGGCCCATGGAGCCCATAACCTTCAGAGTTGTCCACATCAAACCTTTGTCTTCCCTCTTGCGAGATGGTCACTCCTCCTTGAACAAAATCTGCTGGTTTTCATAACCTAACTCTTTGTCACTACTATTAGTTATTCAAATCAGGCCCTGGGGCAGTTACAGGACAATCACTCATTAGTTGCAGGGCATCCCTGACCTCTCCTCACACAGGTTACCCCTGCAACCCTTTCCCCTACCACAATCTTTTCACCCACAGCCCAATACATAAGGGAATCAAATCCGTTGCTCTCATTGTTGAACAAGTTCCCAGTGACTGAGATCTTCCATCTTTAGCAGGATTTCAGGTTTTGCTGTGAGGGACAGCTGGGAGACATTTTGTGGGATAAATGTTTTCCTTTTGGATCATAAGGAAACCAAGATCCAGCCAGTTCTCCTTGCTCTCTTTGTTGTCTCCTAAGGTACAGTTTGTTGAAGGAGTTAGGATAAAGGCTGCTTCTTACTCATCCACTGATAATCACACATGGAGGTATGTCCACAGTAATACTTCTCTGTAGAACTTAATTAATTCTAGAACACTATTGTTTTAATTGCCACTTCCCTGAAGAGCAATACCCCTTGCGGTGCATAGAGACCCTATTAAAAAGGCCATCAGCAGATCTGCATGGAATGTATTGATTATTTCAAGAAAGCTGGTTTTTCTCCCCAGAAGTTTTCCAGTTCAGCCTGAGAAAGGACAAGGCCCCATGAATGATTGATATTTTCTATGTAGAAGGCAGGGCTTAGTCTTTGCAGCTAACAGCAAAGCATCTGCTCTGTCAGTAGAGCTGCTACTGCTTGCAACTAGCTTTAAATGCTGCTGTCAAGAGAAGAGTCGGTGCTGGGCTGTCAGCCTCATGTGGGCTATAACTGAGCCATGTATTGGTAGCTTTCCTCTTTGCTGTTTATTTTAATAGCTGGCTTAGGAGTCTCCAAAGTACAGATGTTTCTTCTAAAACGTTGTGTTTTGTGTGTGTGTGAATGTAGCATTTAACGTTGCATAAGGAAAGGCTGGCAACTATCCCTGGCCCACTGTGTACCGTGGTCTTGGTCACTCAGCTTGCAGTAATAAGTGAGGAGTTCTGCATTTTTCACCCTTTTAGCACTTATCTTTTCCAATGCTGTAGCTTCACTTTAAATAGCACATCAGTATCAGTGGCCTGGGTTTGCTTATTCAGAATTGATCGATCAAGAGCTGTGTTTTAGGATCATGCTTTATTATGACCCCCCTACTCACATACCCTCTGTAAAACCTTCTGGAATTACTTACTGTGGTGTAAGACTTGTTCTTTCTGTTTGTGCCTCTGTTCAGTTGTTAATCTAAGCCGAGGCTGCTCAGTTTGCATATCTGGCAGATAATTAGAGGCCCCAGTAGATCAGATCAGCTTCTCTGGTTCTTCCTACCACTCACACCAGTCTGAGAGCATTCCCCTTCTGCTGTTAGATATCATGCCTCCCCTATTTCAGGCTATACCTGTCCTGTCTTTCCTCATGCATCCTTGCTGTGTCACTCCCACTTTCCATTTGCTGTCCCTGGACTGGGAAAGGGAAGAAGAGGTGGGTAGCACAGAGAAGGGAGGTCATGGGGTGCTGGCAGAGCTGCTGTATCTGTAGCATGTACCCAGCTTCCAGTGCAAACCAGGAGGTGAAGCCTGTGGACCAAGAGCCAGCTTGCTGATGAGGATGTGCTTCGCTGCAGCTGACCAGGCAGTCCTCGCATGCACACTTTACAGTTGTTGGCTGCCTAACTCAGGCATGTACTGGTCTGGTGGTAAACCCTTCTCTTCCCCCAGCTTAGTCAGACCTTCACATACTGATTTACTAGCTACCGGCCAGGCAGCTACAGCACGCTTTGGGCCATATATTGCTCAACTCTGATTTCCATGAGCACTGTGTCTGAGCAGCATGTTTGTGTAACCTGCATTACTGGTGGGTGGCTGTCGTCCTGTGTAGTAGCTGCAGCAGCTGCATGTGAAATTTTCTTTACTACTGCATGTAAAATTTGGTGTCCTTCCTATTAAGGGTGGATAGGAGCCAAATAGCATTCCAGATAATGGGAGGAACTCTGTTTCACAGAATGATCAAATCGTATCAGGGAATTATTCCAGGCTCCAGATCCACAGGCAGCACAAAGTTTATTTGATATCAGTGGGCAGGAGGCTCTTTCCTTGGAGTGGGCACCTTGCTGAGCTCCATCATGCAGAATGACTGATGCGGTGTCAAGTGGGCGCTAATGGGGCAAGGAGGGTTGGTCAATTTGATCGTAGCTGCTAGTGTGACAATGTGATCAGCTCTTCTGATGTAGTGTTAGGACCTTTCATTAGGCTGCCAACCGCACTCTGGACAACTTGCAAATGTTCTGACTGTGAATGCGCAGGCAAAAGTGTTTTAACTGCAGGTTTTGCTTGTCTTTAATCTGAAGGTTTTGCCTTCTCAAATACAACCAACATCCAGGCAATTATTCAGTTGCATTACAGTGTATTTTTCTGTATGTATATTGTTTGGGCAGCTATGTTTATGTTTTTGCTGTATTTCAACCTCTCTTACTTCTCTTTAGAGCACAACAGCTTCTGACATCCTTCCCTTTAGAGATCAATTTCCGGCTCTAGAGATTTCAGGTTTCAGTCAGTTTTTAAATATCCTTTTGTATTTAAAACTTGGACTTCTTACATGGTTCTGGATGTGAAAACAGTGGAATTAAAACCCCTGAATCCTGTCTGAGATCTGTGCCTTCTGAAATACCCTATCTTACTGATGAATGTGACAATAATGTGAATTGAATTAAGATTCCATATGGTTGAGTTACCAAATGTACTATATTGGAATCCCCATGTCTTCCTTATACTTCCTTATTCTGGGTCATGTAATTGGATGTTTGTGCCTTTCACCCTGCCTTTCAGGCTCTTTATTTTTTAAGGATTGTCTTTGGAGGTAGAATGAGGGCAAAAATCCTTTTTGTTGTCTGTTATTCTTTCATTAAACTGTGATCCTGAGGTGCAGAGCAATTAGTCTGAGCTGGATATGGGACTCCTGCAGTAGGCCCCTGTATTCCCAATCTCCTAAGTCTCTTCAGAGTGAATGGGACCTGCCCATCTGTAGTCCTTCAAGAGGCACGCAAATGCTTGTGCCCGGTTTTAGGAGCTGTGCTATGAAAGTTGACCAGAAGTCCCCTGTGCCTCTGTTCCTGTATCTTCCAGCTTGTGTAGTGACTGTTGGACCTAGTGGCTGTTTTCTTCATGTCCATTTGCGAAGTGGTTTTGAGTTCTTTCCATGATTTGGCTCCTTTAGCAATCAAACTACTTCAAACAGAGGAAAACGTGCAGAAATGTCAAAGTCCTGTTTCCAGTTGCAAGATTTCCTGCAACCAGTAAGACAAGTAGGGAATATGAAAGCGCTGGCATTTTTTCCCATGTTTGTTATTGAATTGGATGCTTGGACATTTCGGACAAATTCAAAGCAAGAAGAAATTGCCATCCTTCAGGATTTGCTAAAACCACTTCATAGGCTGCAAAAATTCAACAGCCTTTTGAGATGGAACTGTGAAGCAGGGTACGAGAGCAGCAGTTATTTCAGACAGCTTTCCTCCCACTTGCATTTTTGCTTGCTTGGTTCTCGTTATGCCTCTCCTTCCTAATCATACTTATGAAAAATGTGATGTTAATGTTTGTAATCACCATGACCATAATACAATTGCTGTATAAAAAATAGGCAATTCTCTATTTCCTCTTCTTCTTTTGACTGACAGAGGTTTTAATGCCCTTTCCTTATCAGTACAGAAAGAAAACTGTAAGATTTTGAGTCTCCAACTGCATGTCTGGAAGGTGCTGTCTTCCCAAGGAATACCTTTTCAGGCAAAAACCTGCTGCAGCAGTTACTGTAGCTCAGTTGACAGAGCAGTAAATTCCAGCTGGTGGGGCTGTGTCATGAGAAAGTACTTAGGCTTGACTGCAGAAAGACTTTTGACTGTGGTATAGGACATAGAGCTATATTAGGAGTAGTTTAAAGTCTGATTGTTGTGTCAGTACCCTGTATTGCCAGAGTGGAGCTAGTAAATACAGTATTTTTCTGGTCTGAATCTATATGCAACCTACTTGTATCCAGTGTGGAAGGTATTGTGGTGTCTCTGGTTCTTTACATTTTTGTTTCAGGACATAAATGGTTGGAGCAGACAGATGCAAAGACAGAGTTACAGTTCTACAAAGCACTTTGGCTTTGAATTTTGAAGCTTTCTAAAATCCTTTAATCTTTTATGGTATTTTAACAATTTCCTAATTTAACAGGTGCTTTAAACATTTATTCTTCTCCTTTCTGAGACTGAGAATTTCATTGTCTGTTTAAATACCTGAAAAAGTACAAGAGGATTTATTGTGAGTGTACCATTTCCTTCTTTGAAGATCTGTATGTCACTGCAAGTACTTGTGCTATGCCTCTGTGGGGCATTTACCTATGTTTTGTAGGCTTGTTGGGCTGGCTTCTGTATGAAGTGTGTTAAAAAATGCTTAGGCACATTATTAGAGTTTATGCTGTGGTTAAATAGTTAAAGGTTTTCACTGATTTTTGCAGTACAGGGTTAACTTGTTCCTGTTAAATTTAATCCTTTCTAGGGTGAAGTTGTGGAATTTCTTGATGAGCTGCTAGAAGTAGAGGAAAAGAAGGAATCCTGATGAGTGAAATCACTATGAAGTATTTCATGAAAGCGAAGATTCACCATTGCTCCTTACTATTGTGTTTGGTCACCTGTAGTTCCAGTTAGATATACCTCAAAGCTGCTCCTTTAAGCTCCACCTTATGTCACAAGATCTACTCCTGAAAGATCACTTCCATGCTGCACTGACTCGTCTGTGAGCGTGCCTTTTCACTGTGCCTTTACAGTACATTTAATTGGTGCCTATGTGTTTTCCCCCTGAGCTTTCTTCCCATCGCACATGCACAACAAAACAGACTGTATTTTCCAGGCTCACACTAAGGTTCCTTGTTTCAGTGATGTTCTACTGAATTGTAACAGCACAGCTAAATTCCAAAGAGCTTCTGGCAGGTTATGAACCCAAGGAAGACATAACAGTTCCTCTTGACTTTCTGAGCTATGTACTGTATTATTTATATATGTCTTTTTCTATGATGAAGAGTAAAGTGATACTGAATCCCAGTGCACCTGGAAGACATGGAGGTACATTTAAATAGCTGAAATAAGTTACCAAGCACAACTAGTGATCTTATAAGAGTTGCTTAAAGAGTTCTGTATGCGGTGTTGCTCTTTTTTAAGAACTAAATTGAATTCCATGATGCAAAACTGAGGTCACTTAGAACTGAATAATAAAGAATTCCTTTTTCCTACGAATTCTTACTCTTTCTGTTGAAACAACTTGTGGGTGCTGTGTGAGGTGAGGCCAATCTTATGTAAAATAATGGTGGTCGATGTATTTAGCATTCTTTTCCATAGAAAACAGGTTGCTTTTTTTGGTTTCTCAGCCTGGTGGGACTGTCTGTGCAGTTCTCATCCAACAGTAACTGCAGGTGGAGACTGAGGCAGTTTCAAGTGGAATACTTAAATGTTTGCATGTGAATTCCTGGCATTTTTATTAACTATATGGTGGAGCCTAATGCAGAAGTGCTTTGAAGGCCCCAAAAATACGGTATTAGCGGTGAATTGGTGCACAAGACTACTGAAGAGCAGAATCCCATTGACGTAAGAGGAGGATCCAGGATTTCATCCCTTGCTTTCGCCTTTCTTCTTTGAGGATCAGGTGCTGCAAATGGTTTCATCCTGCTTACATCAAAGGGAGACAAGAGCATTCAGTGCTCCTCTGACTGAGTCCTAATTCAGCAGAATGCAAGTGAGTTGCAAAACCAAAATCTGCTTTAGGCAGTTAAAAAGGCAAAACATGAACTGCATAACCTTGCTGAGTTGTTGCTGCTGTAGCTTATGTATGTTGTGGAAGTTACAGTGTCTACACTACTGAGTATCTGCAGAGAATAAGGAGAATCCACAGGATCGGGTTTAAGTGTCTTCCAGCCCATGACAGCAATGAATCATTTTAGAATGTTAGAAGTTGTGTGTGAATGATGTTTGGAAAACCGGATTGGTTTTTAGCTTTGTTAGTATAAATCACAGTCAGCATGCGGATGTGAATGTTGATTCTCAGACTGAAAATCTATCAAGAGCCTTTCAGTTTTAAGCGATTTACCCAGCTCCACTTGTGGTAACAAAACCAGAATCTGGCTGCTCTATGCCTTTATACAGAGTGAGTATCGGATTTCCTGGAGCTTTTTGTTCCACATAATATTAGCACTCCATTTATTGTAATTTTATGTAAGAATTTAACTTTGCTTTTCAGACTTACCAAGCAGTAGATCATGAGGAAGAAATTCTTTACTGTGAGGGTGGTGAGGCACTGGAATGGGTTGCCCAGGGAAGTTGTGAATGCTCCAT